>JARKIC010003071.1:0-35292 GCA_029378375.1 Mycena olivaceomarginata
CCCAGAATACAGTGTTAAATCTTCCTGGAAGGAGAAATACATGGAGCGTGTTACATGGGATATTCCCGCCATTCCCGTGTCAGCATCTCTGTCAAGCACCTCTTTTCCAGCTTGAAGCACACATTGTCTGATGTTCGGTTGTCCATGACTGCAGAAACAGTGTCCGTAGATATTTTTACAAAAGAATGGTTGAAGTCGGGGTGAAGTACACATATTTCGTTAACATTCACAAGAAGTAGGATATATTTGGATATATTCATATCATATTCGTATTCAACGGTCTCAATATGATATGGTATGCTAAAAATATGATATGGGACCTCCATGGTGAATATGATACGGATATGAATATGATATGGAATTTTCATATTCATATCATATTTTGGCCAGCACTAAAGGTCACGAGCTTGATGAGAGTCTCGGCTAGTTCGGACATCAACGGATCTGCCATTTATTTTATTTAAAACGTGAACTGAACTGAACTGAACTAAGAATTGAACACCCCTACTCCATCCCTTGTGACCCAGGCGGGGTTTTTTTCGACATATATGCGCAAACCATCACCACATTAGCGCGAGGAGGTGCCGCTCCGGTGCGCGCGCGCGACTCTTGTCAATGTGAACGCGGAGATTGTGGGCACTGGCGGGGGAACCGTGCCAATCGCCAGCTCGCGGACAGGCCGGCGCAGAGTGGAGACTACATCATTGGCAGGAGAATTGAATCCTCTCGTTTCTGTGCGCGTAAGCGCACCCGTACCCTAGGCCCAGTTCGGGCAGCGCGCCGGTTCCTGATTTGCTTCAAGCAGATAGACAATGTAGGGGAAGGAGGGCGGGCAGGAGGGGGGAGAAGTGCGGATGGTGCTCCGCCGATTCGATTCATTCGGTCCAGACGATCGCGCTGGGCATGGGCGTGGCCCCATTTGCCGGAGACGTCGGGGGCGCGGAGTCACCCATTTCCTTGCACGAGTGACAGTGTCTTGAGGCGTCCCAGCTCGCTCGCTCAATTCGTTCCCGGATAGATGACATTGTCTTCCCACCAACGGCACCCTACACGCTACATATAAGCGTCGTCTGCAGACTATACTCCATGCGCACCTAGGGGAGATCGCGGCGGCACCGCTGAGGATGTGAAATGTGTGGGTGCGATGAAAGGGACGGCTCTGGGTGGATGGTGGACGGTGCATGGTGCATGGGTGGCGCGTCGAGATCCGAAAGACACCGTTCCCGCAGCTCGAGGGCGCGTGGACGAGGAGATCTGAACGGAGGTAGGGGGTGTGACTGATGTCTGTCCCTAGTCGGTCGGTCTGCTCGTCCAAGTGGTAGTATGGAAATAGGATTCATGGTCGACGATGGATATGCTTTCCTCGCGCGCCATGCGACGGGTATATGGTCCCGTGCCCCGAGCTCTTGGAAGCTTGACCCTCAGATTCTCTGCTCTGCATCGGGCTAGTCATGCGGAGACTGGAATTGCCTTCCTGCCTTTGTTGAGCAGCAGGTCCAAAGCAGTGATTCTATGTAGGTGAGTGGTGGGCAGAATCAGTACTTGACTACAAGTTGATATAGGATTCATATTTTTAGATGGTTTTCAAACTGACTTGCGCTTCTTTTTCCGCAGCCCTTAGGAAATGAGGGACATCCGTAGCATATATTAAGTAACAGATAGTAGACCAAAGCGCAATCGTAGCTGCGAAAGCACAATAGCATTTAGTATCCACGAAACCCATCCCCCCGTCTATATCCATCCGATGATCAAATCCCCCGTTTATAGATTTCCCCATTTTACCGCTCAAACCATGTCCTCGCTCGCAGAAGTGAAGGGGGCGCCTCCACAATGCTCACTAGTCCCTCACGCGTGGCAAAAGAGGTTTGTCGCAGTCATTGGACATCCGTATATTGTATCACATTCGTGTCGGATGTGCCTGAACGAGACACATCTCCTCCATTTCGTGGCGCGCTCACGGGTATGCACAATATGTGGTGAATACGGATCCCCAGGGGGGAGGACGACAGGTCAGCGCGCATCGTCTCCCCATCTGAGTCGTTCACACTACCCTCTCGGTCGAGTACGGATGTGCTGCGAAGCGGAAGACGTTTCGCCTCCTGCTCGCGGACGCTGGGGATGCGCGGGATAAGCGCTGAGGGTGTATCCGCATTTGCGAGAACTCGCAGCCGTTTGCAGATTCGAGCGCGCAGATGTGCGCCGGAAGAGCGCGGTGCTGAAGCGGACGTTGTGGCGCGAGACGGTGGTCAAACTAGGGCTGATGTCGATGATGTGTGCGGATGATTTCCGGGGAACTTGCGCTTCGATGGTTTCAGTGTCGCAGATCTGAATATCATGCAAAATAATGCACCTCTGGCTTCGACGGGCGACCAGTGCGGCAATGCGTACACACGCATTCGTCCATCGCTCCTGTCTCTGCCCCCGCCCCCACACTAACACTATATATTTCAGCAATGATGATGTATACAAACACTTATTACCGAATTCAAAGAGACCCAAGGGGCTGAACAAGAATTTCAGGAGTTATAGACTAAGTTACGACAGAGGGGTGTCGTAAATGGAATATTGCTAGTTCGCTCACAAGATCTCAGTTTTTCATTCAACTCTATTCCCGTATTCCATCGCATAAAATTTACCACCGAGGACCCCTACACCGCTCGCGGCCCCGAGGACGCCATCGTCGACTCTATCCATGTCCAACCTTCAAAAACTCTAAAAAATGGTGAACTTCTGCTAGCGCGGTTTGAGACAGCGCTCATCAACGATGGCACTGGCGGAATGACAGGGGTTTCAGGTGAGTCTCCTGTCCTCAAATTACCTCTGAATGCTGATCGTTCATTTTCTAGGGTATCGCGTGGTCCAGATCCACGTCATTTTTACCCTCGGGCAACACCAACTCCGCCACCTGTTTCTGCCGGGCGTTGTTTGGGCATTGTGCCACCGAAATACCTCGCTTACGTCGAGTAGTTTTCCCCATTCACCACGCCCGAGCCGGACCACTTGATGTACAAGGTCAACCGCTCTCTGAAGGATGGTGAACGACTGGTGAGCATTGTTCCGGTGGGGAATATACGACGGAGCGTGCATCTTCTTTCCAAGTTCGGACCGGTTGCGCCGGCGGCTTGGAAGTCGAGCACTGTTCTAGATCAGTGCACGACTTTCTTTGTTAACTCAATGACTGACCGTCACATTTACACTACAATCTAGAGTATTCCTGTGAATCAAACAGTTTTCATTTATTTACTGCTAGAAGTACCTCAGAAAATTTTCCTTGTCCCCCAGCAACCCCCCACCATGAGAGAGTAGGTGGTTTCGGATTTTCTGGTGGATATACCAACTTCTAACACCACTTCTAACTCACCCCACAAAGTATTCAAAACTCACCTACTTTTACTTCTAAATCCCCAACCCCCGCCCATCCTAGAACATCAGAAATATCTCAAAAATGTTCAAATTGGAATATTGAGGTGATTTCCTCTGTTCCCTGCTTTATTATGTAGAAGGAATCGTAAGAATATCATCAGTGGTTCCCGAGTTATACCCCCTTTCCCCAAAACCTGTGTTTCTGCACATCTACATGCTATTGTTTCATCATTCCTAAAAATCTTGATCCGCTACCGCCACCATGGCGTCACGTGACGGCGTCGATTCACTGTCGGCTACGCGCGATACGCGTTCTAGCGCGCACCCGCTGTCCCAGGACAACCCCGCCACCACCACCAGCCCTCCGGACCTACCCCCCGAAATCCCCAAGGCTCCGCGGGACCTCGTCGCCGCGATTCGCGACCGTCTTTCGGCGACACAGGCAGCCGGAAAGAAGCCTACGATTGCGACCTACAAGGAGCTCTTCACACTCTTGGACACGCTCAGCTGTTCCCTCGATGACAAGGACGTGCTCACCTCGTCGCTGGACGCGTTCAAGACCGACCTCCTGTCCCAAATCCAGTCCACTCTAGGCTCCCGCTCTAATTCGGTTCCCCTGTACTCTTCCGCCGCCGCCACAGCGCGCCCCTCCCCCCGTGCTCGTAAATGCTGCACCCCCTCCCCCCATCTCGAAGCGCAACGAGTTCGTCGTCACACTGGACAGGACGGACGACATGCTCACGCTTCCCGTTTCCGCGATCAAAGAGAAGGTCGTTTCTGCTCTTGTAGCCTCTGGGGTCCCCAGGCTGCAGGAAGCGGAGCTGAAGGGGATCAAGGTGCTCCCTCGCGGACGGCTCCTTGTAGCCGCCCGCGATGAGAAAACTGCGACTCGCCTGAAGCAGACTGCGTCCTATTGGATGCCCAAACTCTCGAAGAACGCGCAGCTGGTGGTTCCGAGTTACCGCGTGGTTGTCAACAGCGTGCCAAAG
Source organism: Mycena olivaceomarginata (assembly GCA_029378375.1). Taxonomy (NCBI): domain Eukaryota; kingdom Fungi; phylum Basidiomycota; class Agaricomycetes; order Agaricales; family Mycenaceae; genus Mycena; species Mycena olivaceomarginata. Next base: position 4,353 of record JARKIC010003071.1, read on the forward strand.
TCCTTCAAACCGGACGGACCGCACGCTGCTCAAGAGCTTTATGCCCACAACCGCGCGGCTATCCTGGACCCTTCCGTGATCAAAGAAGTGCGTTGGCTAAACCCCAAAGCACTCCGCGACCCGAAGAAGCTAGCGTCCTCTCTCCTCCTGACGCTGACCGACATCGTCTCTGCCGACAGATGCATCGCACAAACCCTCGCCGTCGAATCATCGCTCTGTCCCACTCACCGTTACGAAGAACCTCCTGCGCAGTGCTACAACTGCCAGCAGTACGGGCATGCGCAGTATCAATGCAAGGAGAAGACCCCCACGTGTGCCCGCTGTTCACAGCCGCACCGCACGAACGCATGCCCCTGCGCCACTTCGAAAACTAAGTGCGCAGCTGGCAAGCGTTGCGAGCACTTCTCCCCACGCTGCGCCCCCTGCGGTGGCAATCACACCTCCTACCACCGTGACTGCCCTGTTCGTGAACGCGAACGCGAACTCCAACGCGCTAGCCTCGCGGGCAGGATTTTCTTTGACCACGCATTCGACCCGTTCGACATGGTGAACCGCGATTTTTCGATTGACGACCCCGACCCCCACTCCCTCCCTTCCCCAGCACTCTCCACTACCTCCCTCCCTTCCCTTCCTAAATGAATAACACACCCACTACATACACCGCACAGAATATACGTATAATCTCCCTCAATTGCCACAAATCCTACGACGTACTTATTTCCTTACTTAATTCCACAAACCCCGCTGTTCACGATATAATATGCATACAAGAGCCCCCTCCTGATCTCAATAAATTCCCCTCCCTCTCCCCTCCCCACTGGGACCGTATCTTACCTACATTTAATACCGGCTCTCCGGACACCTTACTATACGTATCAAAAACGATACCATCATCCACATATTCACAAAACACTGTCAACTCACCTAATGTTACCTCAATCACTCTTAGTTTACCTTTACATACAATACATATCTACTCAGTCTATAACAGAACCGACACGGACGATTGAATAACACCCCTCGATGGACACCTGCTCACCCTCTCTCCCCTCCCCCCGAACTACTCCTTCGCGATCTTCGGCGACTTCAACAAACACCATGCCCTATGGTCGGGCCTGCTCCACCCTGAACGCTCCGCCGGGTCAGACACGACACTCCTCATCGATGTCATGACCACCCACGGCCTCACTCAGTGCGTCAAGGCGGGCACTCCCACCTTCTTCTCCCCAGTCCACCACACCACGTCGACCATAGACCTCGTACTCATCTCGGACACGTCCCTGGGACAGTTCCTGGAGAAATGAGAGGCTCTCCCTGGTCATGGCTCAGACCACGCGCTTATATCGTGTACCTTTGCCATCCCGCTCGAACACTGCGCGCCTCGCCAGCGACGCAACTTCCGCGGGGCCGACTGGGAGGAATTCCCCGATCTCCTTGACGCCGAAATCGCACTCAAAACCCTCCCCCCTCTCCCCCTCCACACTCCCGAGGCCATAGACAACTACGTCGACGCCCTCACAGAGAGGATGACCACCGTGCTCGGCCGTCACGTCCCATTATCCCGTCCGAGCCCGTACTCGCGCCGGTGGTGGAACACCGGTCTGACCACGCTGCGCCGCGCCTACAACGCCGCGCACCATGCCATCACGAAGGATGACCCAGCACACCCGAGCTGGGGAGTCATGCGCACAGCTAAGAACCTGTATCATTCCGCGATACGGCATGCGAAGCGTGAGCATTGGCGCGAGTACATATCCGAACTCCCCGCGCGGCAACATCTGGCAAGCAGCCAAGTACGCCCTCAACCCCAGCGCCTCCTCCTCCCTCCCGCATCCCCAACCTCACCGCGCCGGATGGATCAATAGCGACTATGCCGGCCGACAAGGCCAAAGTTCTACACGACAAATTTTTCCCACCCAAACCCAACCTCGATCCTCCGGACCCAGACGAGCCCATTCCAGAGCCACACCCCCCACCGACGTTCACCATCGACAACGTCCACCGTGCCATCGCCAAATTGGCGCCGTGGAAGGCTCCGGGACCGTCGGGCGTCCCAAATATCGCGATCAAGTCAGCGGGAGCGATCCTTGCTCCTTGCCTGTTTGCCATACTCGAGGCGGGCATACGCACGGGTTACTTTCCGAAGTCCTGGAGGGTCTTCCTGACTGTAACCCTGCGGAAGCCCGGGAAAAGCGACTACACCGTGCCTGGCGCACATCGCCCCATTGCTGAGGAGGAGTGCCTCGGCAAAGTGGTGGAGTCTGTTCTCGCGGATTGGCTCTCCGGGTTCGCGGAGAGGCATGGCCTCCTCTCCCCGAACCAGTTCGGAGGCCGCCCCGGCCGTTGCACAGTTGACGCACTGCTTCAACTAGTGCAACGTGTCAAGGACGCGTGGCGGGCTGGGAAGGTGGCTAGCCTCCTCCTCATGGACGTCTCCCAAGCCTTCCCCTCCGTGAGCCACAATCATCTGATCCGCTTGCTCGAGAGGAAGCGCGTCCCCGCCCCGATTGTACGCCTCCTGGCGAGCTTCTTGTCGGAGCGCAGCACTCAACTCCTGTTCGACGACCACGAATCAGCGCCGTCACCCGTTCCAAACGGTCTCCCCCAGGGTTCCCCTCTCAGCGCCCTCCTCTACCTCATCTTCGCGGATGTACTTTTGGAGGACGGAACCCTCGGGTACGTGGATGACAACACCCGCCTGGAAACGGGAGACACCATCCAGCAGACCACGGCACTGTTACGTCGACACATGAGAAACTTCGCACTCCCCACCGCCAAAAAGATCGGCCTGCGCTTCGACCTCCCGAAGTTCCAGCTCCTCCACCTCGTCTCCCCCCGTCGACACTCCACCCACTATCACCCGATCCCGCTCAAGATCGGCGATATTGTCGTACAACCGGAGATGACCGCGAAACTCCTCGGGGTCATGCTCGACCACAAGCTCTCCTTTAGGAGCCACGTCGAGCTCGCGCAGCGCCGAGGCACCAAGGCGGTACTGGCCCTCTCACGCATCTCCTCCCCCACCTTCGGGCTCCCCCACTCTTACACCTGTCAACTATTCCAGACTATTCCAGACGGTGGTAGTCCCAAGGATGGAGTACGCGCTTCCGCTTTGGTACCGCCCAGTGACGGAACGCGAGTCCGCGAGGAGAAGCGGGACGGTGTGGGTTACAAAAGCGCTTGGGAAGGTACAGCGACAGGCGTGTAAGCTGATCACGGGCTCGCTTAGGACCACCGCGACGGACACGCAGAACTACCATGCCAACGTTGCGCCCATCCACCTCCGCCTCAACCGCTCGGTCTACAACGCTGCTGCCCGCCTCGCCGCCCTTCCTGCTTCCAACCCCGTCCGAGGCACCTTCGCTCGGTGCCGCCGCGTTCCCCGCTTCCATCGCTCACCCATCCACCACCTCATTGCGGCGTTCCCAATCTTCCACGGCGACTTCGAGACCATCGACCCACTCCGTCGATTTGCTCCGATCCCGGGGTCCGCCCTCTCCACGAGCATTGCGCAAGACAAGGACGCCGCACGCACCGAGATGGACAGGATCGTGGCGAGAGGGGGTTTTTGTGTCTTCACGGACAGGTCAGGGTACGAGGGAGGAGTCGGAGCGGCGGCGGTTGCGATGAAGGGCGGAATAGTGGGAGAGCATCGGCAGAAGCACCTGGGCACCGAAAGTGAGCACACTGTCTTCGAGTCTGAGGTCTGCGGAGCGATCCTCGCCCTGGACATCATCGCGGGCACTCCCCGACTCACGGATGCCGACGTCTTCATCGACTGCCAGCCCGCCATCCTCGCCCTCGCCTCCCCCAAACCCCAGCCAGGCCAATACCTCCTCGCGGCCTTCCACGCCATCCTCGCACGCCTCCTCCGTACGCGGCGCACACTCAAAATCCGCATCCACTGGGTGCCCGCGCACGTCGGCATTGTGGGTAACGAAGCAGTGGACGCCTGCGCGAAAGCAGCAGCCCAGGGCGGTTCGTCCCCACTCGCGACGCGCATCAAGCTATTCGAGGGCCCTCTCCCCACCAGCCGCGCCGCGGTCATTGCAGCTGGTGCGAAGGCCTTCGCGCTACAATGGCGCGAGGAATGGTCGATGTCCCCGCGACACGCTCGCATCTCCACCTTCGACGACGCAACCCCATCGAAAGTGTTGGAGAAGATGTACGACAAGCTAAGCAGACCGCAGTGCAGCGTGCTCACCCAACTCCGCACGGGCCACATCGGCCTCAACGCCTACCTCCACCGCTTCAAAATTGCGCCCTCCCCCCTCTGCCCCCACTGCGCGACCCCGGAATCTGTCCCACACTTCCTCCTCACATGCCCAGCCTACCGCCACGCGCGCCTCCGCCTTATCATCCGTGTCAAGACCGCCCGCCTCTCCCTCCGAACCCTCCTCTCCGCCAAGTCCGACGCCACACCTGTCCTCGCCTTCGTGCGCGAAACGGGCCGCCTCCCGCGATACGAACTGTGATACTTCCTTTCACCTCTTTCTCTTACTTATTACCTCCTTTTCTTTACTTAGCTTGTTACGAAAACGAACTTGTTACGGTATTATCTACGACTACTACAAATTACTTACACAACCCTCGGCATACCTCCACCCACCCCCCCACTATCGTCCCCCTCCATGCACCCTGCGACGCCAGCCAGTACATACATAGCATCCTGTAAAGTGCGACATGGGCCCTAAAGGGCCCGCAGCACTATAATTGAACAATGAATGAATGAATGAATGTTTCATCATTCCTCATAATTGTATCTAAATTCGGTCTTTTCTCACCCAGAAAACACTCAGAACCACCTGTAAACCGTAGATCCATAACTGAGACGTCTCCGGTGTTGATCTGTCTCAATTTGACACCGTACCGTCCAAATAATCGCCTTCAAAAAAAAACAACCTTAATTTCTTGGTTAATTTGTTGGAAAAGCTGCCTAGGCCCCGGGCTTCTGGCCTGAGCAAATGTCAGGCCCGACCCTAGGCCCAGTTGAAAACTGGGTCGGGCCTGAAAGCCCGGGGCTTGGGCTGGGCTCAGGCGGCAAATCACTACACGTAGTTTGCTTTCCGAATAGTAATATTCAAAGAAACTATCAAACTAGCTCACCTGCGCCAGTCTCAGAATGAGATATTCCGCCAATTCCACTTCGAAGACACAAAATCCCACTAATAGCGGCGGAAGATATTAATGCGAGAGGAGAAAGATGATAGGTATAAACCCAGCTGTCCGGCGCCGGGAACATTGAGTGTGATTGGTGCTTCAGCGGTGTGATTCTCTATTACAGGAGTAGAATCAATACGCGGAGAAAACTAAAGCAAAACACTGATTTCCCACACGGCTTCCAGCCCGATCAGAAAGAATTTTGATTAATAGCATGAGAGAATCCGATAATCCGAGGAGAGACATCCAAGGAGGATTGCAGCCATCCAGCAGGGACTTTGAGCACGGGTGGTGTATGGTATTCGACGGTTTGATTGCTGAGCCCAGGCCATGTCATTGCTCTTCACGCGGCTGGAGGAAGGAGGTGTTTAATACGGAGAAGTGAAAAGGGAGATGGGCGGGTGTACCGTGCCGGAGAATAGGCACACAGAAGGAAGATAGTCTGAGTGCACATCGACTGAATCGGGTAATGAAAGTACAGTGGCTGAGTACGCCTGAATTGCGAGGGAGGAGGATGGTGAAGAGCGGCGTATCATCATCCGGTTAGAGTGGCGGATGGGAGAAACGGTAATACATAACCCATATAGTCTGAGTGCACATCTACTGAATCGGGTAATGAAATTACAGTGGCTGAGTACACCTGAATTGCGAGGGAGGAGGATGGTGAAGAGCGGCGTATCGTCATCCGGTTGGAGTGGCGGATGGGAGAAACGGTAATACATAACCCATGCACGCCAGCCCGACGCCGGACAGAACTCGTTTGAAGATTCAGGAGGATTCAGGAGTGACAGATCAGCGACGAGCCCTGTCAGTGAAATGGTGGGTTACGTAGGCTGGGGGGAGGCGCACAGGGTATATCGAGCGCATCAAGAAGTCCTGCCTTCTGAGGGATTATCAGGGATACGTCAAGTGGGAATGGATGAGGCTAGTGATGCTCTTGGCTTAGCTTCAAGCCACGAAGCCAAGAAGCCAAAGCCATGGCTTGACAAGCTAAGCCAAGCCAAATCCTTTGGCTTTGGGACAGCTTTGGCTTTGGCTTGGGGTGTTCAAAGCCAAAGCCAAGGCTTAAGCCGTGGCTTCGAAGACCCCCATCAGAGTAGCTTAGAGGCAGTTGCGAGGGTGATTGTGGTTGAATTCAAATCCAATTTTGAACTTCAGTTGAATCTCACCTAGATTTGTGATCAACGATAGTTGGGGTGGCTTTGATGTCCTGCAGTAGTGTCGGGCCTCATGATGTGCTCGGCGGCTATCCAATCCCACACTTCATTGTGGATGAAAAATATCTGACTATCTCAGCTGCCAACAAATGTGCAATCATGTTAGTTTTCAAGTTTTTGTAGCATAATTTCCGTGGTAGAAAAAATACTGTTCAAGCCCCGGCTTGAGCCGAAGCCAAGCCAAGCCAAGGACATCGGAAGGATTCAGGTTCCGGTAGAGTCTGTCGCGCTCATCATGTGCTACGCCCTGAGGTCATGTTCCTGCCAACACCATTCTCATCCGGCCGCCTGTACCCGCTGCTGTGTGCATTTTCATCTCTTCAAGATACCACGCACTTCCGCTTTTCTCCGGGCTCATGGTCCCAGAATCGGCAATAATTAATACTACGCTGTCGACTAATTTAGGGTAGTTAGGGGCGCAGAATATGTTCCCGACGCGTTTCAACCCAATGCGGCGTGCCCGAAGAGCCTCCGCGCCTGAGTGGAAAGAGATTTAACACCGCTGTCGGTATTTTGCGAGCTGATGGTGATATGTCAGCGAAGAAAATGAATCCTGAATGTGTCTGACACGCGACTGACACCGTTTTTCTTAGCTACTTATTTTCAAAACGATATCGGCGTGAAGGCAGGTCACGGCTCGCCACCGTGACAGTAATTCCTTCACACCTCCGCTCATACGAATCCACTGAACCTAAAGGCGGCCAGAGCCTGGCCAATGACATGTTTTGACTGGCATTTGGCTCTTCTGCATCACAGCGAAGCGCCCCGTCGCATGTCACGCCAGTTTGATTGAGTTCGGTGCCACCATCAGTCGACTGGCATTTGGCTCTTCTGCATCACAGCGAAGCCCCCTGTCGCATGTCACGCCAGTTTGATTGAGTTCGGTGCCACCATCAGTCATTCACAAACCCCGGATCTGTCTACGTCTCCCCATACATAGCCAAAGCTAGACGCCACAGGTGTCTTTCCGGCTGGGCTCGTGTGTCTACCCGCCTCGGACCTGTCCAAGCTTCCCGTTAGACACGCTCCAACCTAGCGTGGCATCCTGGGCGGTCTCGACATAACCAGTCTAGCTAAATAGAGGTTCAACATCGGCAAGCTATATGTATTTATCCGCATCTTGGAACTGACTGGTGCGTAGTCCCACACTCGAGGAATGTTGGTCTCGGTTGAGAAATGATTAATCTCACGCAGCCAGCTCAGGGACAGTCGATGGACTTGGTACGGAAGAAATATGGCCAAGTTTCCAGTCCGGGGCTGTGGATTAAGGACCGGGATAAGGAATCGAATAGTTTGTGGTCCTGCATTGTGCTGATCAGCCGGAGATGGAGAATTCGCTTTTATACGATCGCTTGTTCCATAGCCCTCCAGTCCCATCCCTCAGGCTCTCTATTCCCCTCGTTCATTGAAGACCTCACAGATCATGGCCTCGGCCACAGACGTCTTCGTTGCTGCTCCCTCATCGGTGATTAACCTGTCCCCGCCCACACAGGCCTTTGTCGATAACAAAGTGACGTCGCTAGGAACATGGGTGCGCTATTCCTCTACCGGTCCTTCAGTACCATGATGTCTCCATAGATTATTGGGGCGGCTATCGAGTGCATTCTCATGGGTACGGATTGCAGCTATTTTTAAGAACTCTCATCACGAGCCCGGCTGCAGGCATTGTATTCTGCCAAACTGAGCACTATTTTCGCAACCAGCGACGCCAAGACAAGTTCTGGACGCATACCACGATTCTCGTCTCGTGGGCGCTGGTGCTGTCCATGGTCAAGGTGAGTCCCCAATCTCATTTAGCAGGAGCGTCTTGATAGACTACGCCAGGATAGACCACGCAAGTTGTCAAAATAATCTGGGAACAAAACGTCATCCATTTTGCTGATCCCGATGTGGCGATGACTTTGCTCGCAACGGCTTGGTGGCAGACAACGTACGTCCGGTTTCAGGCACAGAGTGAGCGTGGTTGAGTTGAGTTGAAATTGTTTCGTATAGGGCGCCATTAATGGTAAGCTACTGACTGCCAGCACTCACGACCTGGGCTGACTCGGTCCTCTAGACTGGTGTCATTGGCTTCACAGTGCAGAGTTTCTACACCCTGAGGTAGGCATCCTATTCGATGGCACGAACTTTGTCGAGTACTAACCCAAATACACAGATTCTTCCGGCTGACAAGGAACTATTTCTATACCGCCCTCATCGTTTGCGCTATGCTGTTGGGGATCGTTGGCGGTGGGATGTCGGAGCACTACATTGCCAAAGCGTTAGTCAAGGAGAAGCTTAGGTGGTTCCTGGTAATTCATCACAATTGCAAAGAGACGAAAAGATTTTCACATCAACATCCCAGATTCACTTCACCTCGGTCACCATCGCGGATGTACTCATCACTATCGGGACTGTTACGGCGCTGTATAAACGTGATACAATGATGACCAAGTAAGGGTCAGCCCATGTATGCTTATTTCGCTCACTCTCACTCTCCTCCCAGTGTCATCAAAAGACTCACCCGCCTAATGTTTGAAGCGGCCATCCCACCGGCAGTAGTTGCTACGACAGATCTCATCCTCACCCAAGTTCTTGGCCCCAAACTCATATTATGGCATATGCCTTTTAATCACGGACTCGGGAAGATCTATGTCATTTCGCTGCTTTATACGCTGAACTCGATTGGTGCTTTCTTCCTTCTACTCAAGCGCGGGATTTTGAACTAATGCCCCCTCTCGGGCTAGACGATAATCGCGAACTCGGAAGTCGGGATACCCGAATGTCTGGTAACACCCATCTTCGATTGACCGGACGGCAGGTAGGTTCCAGTGTGCATTAAGGACCCCCACTCCTGTCTGACCGAGACGTGGTCCTATAGGACGCTGAGCTTCAAATGACGGATGTCAAGATTCAATCTGAAAACGGTTTGGATACCCTCCATGCTCAATCTCCTGTTGTGTCGTCCTTCACTAGGAAACCAGTCCAACCGTGGGAGAATTGATGGGGGACAAACAGCTGTCCAACTCTATCGAAAGAAACGACACGCTCATTATTCTTTCTCGTTTATATGTAAGAGTCTTCCCATCTTGTGGAGAGACATTATTATCTTTACAATCCGCCATATGACCCGTAATAATTGCGTGGTGCGCAGTTCTCATTGCTTACTACCGTTTCAACTGTACTTCGTACTTTTGTTGTACCTGCCAGTTGCGGAAATTTATGGTGTGAATTATGCCTGTAACTGGGAAATTTGTAGAAAGTGGACTGCTCAATGGAATGGATCCAATACACTGCGTTCAGACCCCCCGTAGACTGACCTGGGTCTACCTTAGTCTACCTCAGTCTACGGGGGGTCTGAACACAGTGATACAGGACACAATGAGGGACAGAGCATTAAACAATGTTTGACAAGATGCGCTGCCGCTTCACTTCGGCAAACAGACATGAAAGGAAGAAATTTGATTGCACCTATGAAATACAATGCTGTATGAATTGACAATGAAACGGAGATTTAAGTTACCTGAGCCTGAAGAGTGCTCGATAAACCAAATCCTGAATTAACTTGTTTGGGGGAAACCGGCTGCGAAAAGGGGAGTGTTAAGAGTGAGGATCCAAACCTCGGATGTTTTCTTGTGTGCCGGAGCAAATTTGACAAAATTGGGCGATCCCTCGATTCGGAGGGATAACACCATCATTTTTTTATCTGCAAAATGGGCTCTCTCTTGCCTCTACGATCCCTCATGAAGACCTCTATCTGATTCTGAACATCACAATCCGGCTAACTCTATAGCGAAGCCATCATGTGTGCTCCGGACCTGGATTTTGGTTGATAGATTTGGGACACCTTTATTTATGGTGTCCCAGGTTTACGGGACCTTCACCGCGCATGTTCCCAGTGGCGGTGGATCACACCAAAAATCATCAGATTTCAGTTGCACGTCAAGATACACTTTTTTTGGGAGGGATTACGGTTATGTGGGGGGCATTGCATGCAATTCTGTATCTCCGAATACTTCTTATATAGACATCTGAATCTTAATTCGAGGCGGAAATGCGCTACGTGCACTACAGGGGTCGCCATTTAGTTTGCAAAGCACATTCGGCCACCTCATCGGGGTTGGGATGGACCTAGTATTGCTAGTCGTATGTCTCAGATGTACTATCTGAGTGTATAGAACCATCTATTCACATCGCTTCAATTGTAATGGATGCACTGTAGTGAACAGTACAAGCGCGATTTCACCATTTGGCCAGGTGGCCGACTAGGCTGTTTATTACCATTTTGGGGTACCTCCGAAAATAAATTCAAAGAGCTATGAAATCGGCATGTAAATTCAGATAAAATATGTCAACTCATTTTGAGGGTGATACCTTCATCCACTTGGGGGGAGGCCGATGCTTCGCATGGCATAACTCGTACTTTGAGATAATTCTTTCACTATATCCAGTGTTTAAATAGACATATATTATCTTCACTTTCATTGATTGCTACGATTGCTGACATGATTTCGATGATGTCCGATCACAGCATCCGGGTGGAAATTGTACCGTTGCAGCCAACCATCAAATGTTCGGGATTATCTGAAGTCTTGCGTATGTGTTGTCTGCACCGCCACAACCTGAAGTTGAACTCTTTAAAATTTATTGCGGATTTCTGTAGCCCCAAACTACTCAAGCATAACTAAATCTATGGAGTGGAACCACCTACACCCTCAAATGATGTCCAAAGGTGTTGTTTGATGGTAGATACTGCAACCTTGAATACCAAAAACAAAAAGCAATACCCCTGATCAAATAAGGCACAAATTTGTGAGGTCCCGATATTTCAGAGGTAAAAGACCCCGCTAGAGTTGTTAAGAAACCAAGAAGTTCACACGGAAGTGAGTGGGTGAGGCGTTGGATTCTAGACAAGATAAAGAACTACGTACTCACTAGCTACTTAAATAGTATTGTGCTGTACTGTGTCCATTGTATCTAAAAAGGATATTAGTTTGTAGTCTATAAATAACGAACCAGTGCCGCAGGCGCACAGTCAACACAGTTCAACGCGCAGTTGAACACGTCAATTGATACGCCTACCGGTAATCACCGGATGCCGGAATGCCGAAGTCTATATCCCTTACATTCGCCCTTCAAGACTTGTACTCACAAGCCTTCTATCTTTGGACTTTTGCATTCCGATACCAATCATTCGTCTTCCATCTGCAAGACTAATTGGGAATCTCCCGCCCTCCAGCCGATGGCCTCGATCCGATCGAAGGTCAATTCGCATTGCACCCACACTAGTGGAATTCATCGCTCGACCCCTCGGCTGAATTTTCTTCACTGGAAGAAAAATCTCCCTGGTCTGTGCTGCAATCTTGGACGTTGGACTGAGGAGCAATTTCTGGAGCGGAAGTCTCATCACTCTCCGTCTCATAATCCTGGCTGAATGCTTCCTCTTCCTCGAAGAAATGAACCACTAGGGCTTCAACCGGTTCTTCCTCTTGGTTCCTGGGCAATTGCGACTCAAATGGCCCCTGACCTTGCACTTGAAGCAACAGCCTTCCTGGCGCAGTCGAAGGTATTCCTCCTGAGGCAACAAAATCCGATTAATGGAACTGTCCTTCTCTCGATAGTCTTCTGGAGATGCAGAACTGCTCGCAACCGATGGACTATCTGATTCAGCTTGACCACTCTCTGCATCATCTGAATTTTCCCAACATTTTGTGCCAGCCATGGCGTGAGTGGAATACGTGAAGTTGGGACGCTGGTTGTAGCTAAAATTGTTTCTCTCTCGGTTTCAACGTTTTTCGTGCCGCCTCATGACGTGATGCATATTTGACAAGTTTCTGGATAGAACTGTGCTCCGGGTTCAAGCCTTTCTCAATCAGGTGTAGACAGAGGTATCCTCTGATTCCACTCCAGAATATCTGCCTAATTTGCCATTCTGTCACGTCAGGAAAACGTACAGCCAATGTTTCAAGATCGCGTTGGAAGTCTCTAACATCATTCTTCCCTTGTTTTTCCCCGGTGAGTTGTTCTCTCAACTGCAACTTGAAATCTGGAGGGAAACAGTAGTTGAACAGAGCTTGCACGAGGCAGACATCTCCAGGCGCTCGGCAGCGGAGTTGTCAAGCGTCTCAGCAGAGCGCGACATCTCAAGGCGCCCGGCATCCCCCATCCATACCATGTCGACCATCGCAAACAGATGCGAGAGGTTCAATTCAGCGTCGGGTGTGGGGAAGGTCAACAAGGAAAGACTCACGGAGTCTGTCCACGGGTTGGTGTCCTCGATGCCGTCAAAGGCCGCACCGATTACAGTCGCCTCGGATGAGGTCTGTATAATATTGTGCACAATAAAAACCATTCGGCAGAAACAAAAAAAAACAATCGGGTGATCAATCCGAGAGTCAACAAGAAGAGAAATAAAATCCAAGTGAAAGGTGCCACTCAAAAAATGTGAGGTCCCGATATTTCGGAGGTAAAAGACGCTAGAGTTGTTAAGAAACCAAGAAGTTCACACGGAAGTGAGTGGATGAGGTGTTGGATTCTAGACAAGCTAAAGAACTACGTACTCACTAGCTACTTACTGCTATATGCAGAACATAAGGCGCGAGCGCTTTTTTTCCGTTTTGGGCACTTTTTTTGATCCTGGATTTCTTTTCCCTCTAGCGCCTTCAGTTCTTGTCCGATTCCCTCGAAACCCGGCGCGTTCGATTCCCGGGCTCCGCATACAGTGTATGGCCCATTTGAAATGTTTCAGCCATGTGAACACTATTCTGTTGCATCAATCCACCCAAACCCCCTTCTGTGACAGATGGCAACCGACCGGTGAGCTAGTCTCCACTTGACAATTCTTTGGGTGATTCACAAGCCTCCTTGACTTCCAATTCATTAGACTCGGCTCGATCCGTTCTGTTAATCTGCGGTTTAAGCCTTGCTCTAGAACTGTGTCAAGCTCCTTCCACCGGCCTTCTCTATTTCCGAGCTATCAGTAATTCGGTTTGATTTTAACCTGTTCTGGTAATCAGCGGTTTAGTTTCTCTGCCTGACTTACAGGCCATTAAACATGGTTCGATTCAACTTGGTTTGAACACATCCAGTCTCTCTTGGTGTCAATCCGAACTTGAACGGTGTTTTACTAGTTGACTGTTTAAACACTCAATGTCAAGATACTTGTAGCATAATAATCCCGAAAATCTTGGTATTTTTGTGCTTGAACAAGTAGTGGATAAACAGGATTATGCATTGAGACATGAATTGATTAATCAAACTACATATGGTTACTGAGTTTCCTTCTGTGTAGTTCTGTGCTCGGGGCAGCATTGGGAAATTGTGCCTTATTTGATCAGGGGTATTGCTTTTTTTTTGTGGTATTCAAGGTTGTAGTATCTACCATCAAACAACACCTTTGGACATCATTTGAGGGTGTACTCCATACATTTAGCTATGTTTGAGTAGTTTGGGGCTACAGAAATCCGCGATAAATTTTAAAGAGTTCAACTTCAGGCTGTGGCGGTGCAGACGACACGTACGCAAGACTTCGGATAATCCTGAACATTTGATGGTTGGCTGCAATGATACAATTTCCACCCGGATGCTGTGATCAACCATCATCAAAATCATGTCAGCAATCATGGCAATCAATGAAAGTGAAGATAATATGTGTCTATTTATAGCCATTTGCATAATACCGTGAACACGCAATTTTTTTCACGCCATCACGTGCATATGCCGAGTTCGCCGAAACTGCAGAGCTCAACTGGAGACAGTCAGAATTTTACAGGTAGCGTTTGAGGATCTTTCCTACAGTACTGCTGCCCAGTCTTGTCCCAGACCAACTCTTGTGGCCTGCATTTTTAAGCCTCGAGGTCACAGATCAACATGTAACGGCGAAAACAAAAAAAAATGTGTGTTCATGGAATTATGCAAACAGCTGTAATGCTGGATATAGTGAAAGAATTATCTCAAAGTACGAGTTATGCCATGCGAAGCATCGGCCTCCCCCCAAGTGTCGTCCGAATTAAAATTTCCTTAGCTTGCTTCAGGTTCTCAATCTAATAAACGAGGACGTGGCAAATTGCACGATCCAAGAGAACTATCCAGCAGAGTGAATAGCTTTGAACCTAGAGGGACCCAGCACATCACATAACTTGAACCAGAACTTAGGAATGCATTGGCTCTTTCTTGAACTCAGCAGACACCCACATTCCTTGCACCCGATTCATCAGATTGTCTTTTATTCAAAGTTGTTATTTCCAGATTTATTAAAATGTTGCATTGAACCTGTGGGCGCCACAAGTCAAGTCAAGATCAAACCAGCCAAAGGTCCTCGTCTGCCAGAGAAGTGCCCCGGGCGCCCACCAGATGCCGAGAAATATACGGAGGAGATCTACATATTGTGCGGACACACAAATCTAGAGACCTGCGCAGACGTGGGTGCACACTGTATGTACAAACGACATCCTAGTTTGTGGGTTTCCGCAAACAAAAACGAATTGTTGGAGTCTTATGTCGTGCTGGGGATGCGGGTGGGCGCGTCAAGTGACGCAAGTGAACGAAGATGGTTGGCACACAGCATGGACGGTGTGGGCGAGCCGGTTGTGTGCGTTGTGCTCGTGCTGCTCGGCAGGTGGATGCTTTGAATGGCGGGGTATCACATGGTCGCCAAGTGGCGTGGACGGTACTGTTCGGGGGATACCCGTTTTAGGCGAAGCGGTGACGAAGACGGCGAGGCGGCTTGGGATGGCTGCCACAGCTGCAGCAGATGCTGCAGGTGGTTGCGTGGAAAACCACAGGCACTGCTGTCGAGTGCCAATGCCAACAGTACTTCACTCCAAACGGCCGCAGGGCGACAATGTCGGCGGCGAGCCAGGGTACTGTACAATGCGGTGATGCTCCACAGCGTATTGAGGGGTGCCCGTGGGACAGCGTGTGTGCAGCGTCGCAGTTGTCGTAGTCAAGCAGCAGCTCCTGATGACCGACTCGGGCTGTTTGTGGATCTCCTTTTGCACTTCATGATTGCCGCGACTCGAGCTCGACTCGCTCAAGCGTCTCCGAGGATCTCGATGCTGCACCTGGTCACGATCAGGACAGACCCTCAAAGCAAAAATCAATAACGCGTTGCAAATAGCAAAAAGAAAAACACGAAAGACATAATACCAAACATCACAGGAAGTTTGACTCGATTCAGAAAGCACCAAAAGGCTGTGAAGAGCACAAGTGCCGTATGTTCAGCCAACAGATGGCAAACTACATGCAGATGCACCTGCTAGGCATGCCAAAAGAGCAACATGGCACGGCTGGCTGGGTTTTCTGTGTGATTTCGTTGCCAGAGTCCAGGGAGGATGATTGAATGCATGCACAACTGAGACTAGAAAAATTGAGGGTCATGCCAAGAGGCATGCATAACGAGTATGACAGCCTGGGCTAGGGTTGGTGATATATTAACCCCGGGTACTGCTCACAGAGGGAACGGTAAATGGAGAGAGTCTCGAGGAACTGAGCACCACCGCTGCAGCGTCTACTTACAGGGTCTAACCTTGTCGATAGGAGTTGTAAGTGGCTAGAGAGTAGGCGGCCTCCCCAGGGACATGTACAACCTGTATGCTCTGGAGTTGACATGGCAATTTAACCAATGATCCAGCCGATATGAACAAGGCAGAAATTTCATACCATGTCAGAGGCACGGATACAAAGCTGCTCGTTATTCATGTGTCAGAGGAAGACAGTGCAGGCCAGCCCATCGAAATCAAGCTCCGTTGATAAGCCGTGAAACGGACCATGGGTGGAATAGCAAGGAATTTGCCGATTTCTACCTTAATCACGTAGCGCGCTGCTCCAAAGGATTAGCATAAGTCCTATATGGCTAATCAGGGCTTGATCCTGCATGAGGACCTTAATCAAGTCCGCCTGGGATGCATCAACTGGAAAGTTCATACTGGTTGACATCCATTATTAAGGGTTTAATTGCCAAGATTAAGCATCACTGCTTAATAAAGGCATCGCGGGGCCCACAAACAACATGGGCGATATTAATCATCCTCTCTGATGATCTGGGGCACCACTGTGGGGGTCTTGATTAGGCGTTCAAGTGCTTTGTTGTGCTTGATTTATGAAGGGAGCCTTGCACGACGGGTCAGGTGATTCGGGTTTAACAGTAACCGGTTACCCCGGCTATGGTTGAACTTCGCTTATCAACTATCCGATCATTGTTGCCATCCTGATTTGGTTACTTGAACCAGGCTAGGACGGTAACTTGCATATCTCCACAACCACTTGGCGGTTTGGGCTGATTAAGGCACTGGCTCGAAGCCAGTACCTACGTCTACCTAAAACTGAAGGTCCTGAACGTGGGGCCAAGAGGATAGAAGATGGGACTGTCTACACGATCGGACAAGGAGCAGTCGCACCGGACACACTCAAGCATTAAGGGGTCGACACACGAGGATCCTATATATTTACCCACACGTGATTAACTACGGACGTCTTACTCATATACCAGCCAGTAGACTAATCATCATATTGTAAGCATAATTGTACAGTATATAAGGAGGAGGTTTTGGCATGGATAGGCACTGAACTTTCTGTCACTAAGAGCATTAGCCTTTACCGGGTATTGCTTGATAAACAACAGAGATTCAGGACTTGTCACCCAGGACTGACTTCGTTAAGAAGTTTTGTTTCGTCTGCACGAGTAACTCAATATCAATTGTTGGATCAGGATCTTGGGATTGGAAACGGTTAAGAAGCTAGAGAGAGCTTATTAGGATTGAGAACACGGCACCATACTACAATAGCCTTGGAAGGCTTATTATCTGGTATTTGGAGAACACGGCACCTTGTTAGGATTGGGATTGTTGGCTCAAGCTTCTAAAGCTTTTAAACTCGATTTGTTGGCTTAGGCACTCGTTTGGCATTGCTCAAAGAGGTCTAATACTCTAAATCAACCTTGCACTTCGGACTAGACCTCTTAAAACAGGCTTGTTCCTTGCAACCTTTGTTGGATTATCTGTGCTACTTGAACCTTCTTAAAGCGTTCAAAAGACCCGTACTCGGCGGTATAGTCTAAACCATTCAAGGGGAAAGTAGTTAGGATTTGGTTGGTAGTTGTGTTTTTGCCTTAATCAAGCAACTCACATTCTGCTCATTGAGTCTTGATTAAACTAGTACTGCTGTTGTAGACACCGAGCAAGCATTTCACCGTGTTGATTGGAGAGTTGTTGTCGTTCAGACATCCCTATAGTCTGGCTGAGGGTAGTAGCGATTCAAGTTCAACAAGTCGCTGGCACCCCCAAACCTAATTTGACGGCAATTCACCTGAACTCAATCACGGCATGTTCGTGAACAATTGCTACGTAGACTTTCCAGCACTTGTGGAAGACACGATAGAAGGGGTTTTCGTCTGTCATGGTGGTTGTGAAGAAAGAAGAGCGGGTGCCTAACCCAGCTGACATCATTTGATCGACGGGCACTTCGTCGTGCGCGACAACCTCGCTTTTTTTTTTCTGGCACGCAACTTTCTGACACTCTGACAACTCGCCCATGGCTGCACCCACGTCCAATCCGTCACTCAGCGCCTTGCGCCTGGCCGTTCAGCGAAGAGCTCAGCAGTGGCACGCTTCCAGGTGAGTTTTGCTACGGGACCATTAACCCTCCTTTCAATTTTTAATATGTATCCTAGTAAGGAAAGGAAGGGGGGGAGTCCTCGCGGTCCCGTATGTGACCTCGCAGGACCGCCTTTGTGCGCTTCTGGGCCGTCCCAGGGGGGGGGGTCATTTGTCCTCCGGTGTGTCACTCACCTCGAGGCACAACAGCCCACGGCGTTACTCGTGTTCCGACGGCCTGGTTTTTGCTGCAGCGACCATGCGCTAACGTGGCGCTTACTCTGCACAAGTGCCCTAGATATGGACGCACCTCGCGAGACTCGCATCCTCTCTGGCCCTCCATACCATCGCTCCCATGTCTACTCATGCTCTGCCTCCACCACCACAGCAAAGCACTTATACTCATGGCGATCTGATCGACGTCGGGCAGCCCCCAAGTACACTCGGCTGCGGATCAGAGATGCCGCACCGCTGGATGTACCGCGATGAGGGATGCGACCTCGCAGCACGCTTACCTTTGCTACGTGTAGGTAGAATGGGCTTTGAGAAGGAGGAAGGAAGGAGGGTATGATGTTTGCGCCGCAGACGAGCGGTATGCCGCCGGTGCAAGTAGGGAGGAGGTAAAAGCAGGGAGGGGAGGCAGCACAAATGCGACTGGGATTGGCGCGCACCCGGAAGAGCAGTATGGTGGGGACGACAAGGTGATTCTCGTCATCATACAGGTACGCACACCCTCACGCACCGGACACCAATGCCGACGTGGTGTGTTTACTCAGACACATCGACACCTGCACCTCTTTTGCTCGTCTTCCACTGGTTTGCCTTTCTGGTAGTGGCCTCCTCCCGGTTGCTTTCACACCTGAGCAGGTACCGGTTTCGCGAAAAGGTCTGGGTATACCCAGGGACCCTTTCGCAAAATTCTCTGGGTATCCGTATTGGGCATCCAACGGGTCGTGTTTGCCTCAGGAGTTTATACCCGGGGCCGTCAGGCATCACAGCGATCAATTGTTGCCATTGGA
Source organism: Mycena olivaceomarginata (assembly GCA_029378375.1). Taxonomy (NCBI): domain Eukaryota; kingdom Fungi; phylum Basidiomycota; class Agaricomycetes; order Agaricales; family Mycenaceae; genus Mycena; species Mycena olivaceomarginata. The sequence goes on from JARKIC010003071.1 coordinate 23,319, forward strand.
CCGAGCGCGGTGAACATTTCCGAGCATCAAAGGGCTCAGCATCCTGGAGCAAATGGCCTAAAAGGGAACTTGAAGACGAAGCGCTAAAAAACATATTGCGGGCACGAATACAGCATTCAGCCTACCCCCTGTACTATCCACGCCCCAATACGAGCCAGCCAGATCCCATTTGGCTCTGCAAATGGGCCCGCCCGCATCTCCGCCCCTCCCGCTCCCCCCTGCTCCAGGCCACTGCTGCCTGCCCCCGCACCGCCGCCCTGCTCTAATGCGGGGGCGGGATGAGAGGGGCGGGGAGCGATGTGAAGAAGGTCCTAGAGCACCGCGCGCCCGCACGCCGCCCTGCGTTAACGCGGTGGGGCTCCGGGGAACCCGCCCTCCCGCTCCGCGCCGCCGGCACCGCTGCCCTGCTCTAATGCGGGAGTTAGGCGGGATGAGAGGGGCAGGGATCAATGTAAGGCAGGTCCCGGTGCACCGCGCACGCTGCCCGCACCGCCGCCCTGCGTTAACGCGGTGGGGCTCCAGGGAACCCACCCTCCCGCTCCACGCCGCCGGCACCGCTGCCCTGCTCTAATGCGGGAGTTAGGTGGGATGAGAGGGGCAGGGATCAATGTAAGGCAGGTCCCGGTGCACCGCGCACGCTGCCCGCACCGCTGCCCTGCGTTAACGCGGTGGGGGTCCGGCGAACCCGCCCTCCCGCTCCCCGTCGCCCGCACCGCCGCCCTGCTCTAATGCGGGAGTTAGGCGGGATGAGAGGAGTGGGGATCGATGTAAGGCAGGTCCCGGTGCACCGCGTGCGCTGTGCACCGCCGCCCTACGTTAACGCAGTGGGGGTCAGGGGATCCCGCCCTCCTGCTCCCACCCCCCGCCGCCCACACTGCCGCCCTGCTCTAATGTGGGAGTTGGGCAGGAAGGGGGGCGGGGAGCGGGAGCGACGTGAGGCAAGTCCTGGTGCAGCGTGCGCGCCGCTGTGAATCGGAGAGGGTGGGCCCGGCTTCATGGTGATTCGCGCGCGGTGGGAGTAGTTTCTCTATTTTATCCATCAGCTCCCTCACGCACGACATCTCATATTCACTTACTGCAGTACCTCCCCTTCAGTCTTCATCCGCGCCCCCTCCGAGGATGAAGTCATCGTCAGTGACAGTATCGGCGCGCAGGTCCTCGAGTTGGAGCTCGAGGTCGTTGTCTCCAGCAGCCTGCGCACCGCCGTCAGTGCCCACGCCTACCCACTCGTCGTCGTTAACCATCCGCCGCCGCTGCCCCCGCCCCCTTATCACCTCTGTCATTGACACCGTCACCCGACGTGCGATATCCCGATACATCGCCGCCTGCTTCAGCCCGTAAGCGACTGCTCCCTCCGCGCGCTCGTAAGACCAGGGCGCCAAAACCCCCTGTTCCCATTCCGCCCACTCGCACCTATGGGCACCCCTCTCGCACAGGCCTCCCACTCGCAAGCCCGATATTCCAGGGCCACCCCGATGCAGTGCACCTCCTCCTCCACCAGCCTCACCTCCTCCTCCCATCTCCTCGACCGTGCATACGCCTTACACCACTTGATGCGCAATGCTGATGGCTTGTCAGATAGGCGATCTCCACGCCAGGAAAATAAAAAACTTACCTTCTTCCAGATCAGTCTCGGCATCTGTTGTACCCGCCCCTCTCCAAATCCACGACACCTCCCGCACACTTTCACCGCCTCGCCCTACCCGCTCCTCCTCCTCCGCTGTTAGAGGGGGCAGCTCCCCCACATCTCGGAGCTCCTGCTCCCATCGAGCGCGGCACTCCTGCTGTGTCCGGCACTTTGCTTTGCCTCTTGCCAACTCCTCTGCGTCCTCCATACACCTGATGTCTTCCGGCCGCAGCACCCTTCATCCCATCGCCTCTCTGTCCCCATCCGCCAAACGCAGGCGCGTCTCCCATGCCATCTGATACTTCTCAGATTGGAGGCGGATCTTCAACTCGTTGCGTTCAACGAGAGTACGCGAGCGTGTATTCGCGCCTTGGTGCCGGGACTGGATAGCCTTATATGTGAGCAGGCGGGACTTGACGTGAAGCTGCTTGCGGAGACGCTCGAGTGTGCTCGAGCATTGCGCGTCGCGTAACTTGTTCTCGATATCCGCTAGCCCCCGCACCGTCTCCGTTGCCCGTTGTGCTGCCGTCAGGGCGGATGGGAGGAAAAGCGAGACGTTTTCTGGCTGCTCGTCTTCGGGGACATTGAGGCGCTGACCCAGGGCAACAATTGCAATTGGCATATATGTCGCCTGCAGATTGCGCAGGCGATGGATGCTACGATTGAGCCCATGGCGCAACGCGGCAATGTCAATTTGCTGCACTGTCCCTGCTTTCTTCAACACGACCTGTACTCGCACACGTCGCCTACAGGTAACGGTCAGCGGCGGCAGTATCTCGGCCATGCGCAAAGACTTACTTTTCGTCCTCGACCTCCAGCCCCGCCGCCACGAAGGAGCTGGCGCTCACGGCATGAATCCCCGGTACACCCTCCTGCATGCGCTGTGCTTCCTCCTGCTCGAACTGGAGTAACACCTGCGCCTCCGTTAAACCTTGAGACTGTTAGCCCACAGATTTATCACATATTCGACAGTGCGTACCTTTCATCTCGAACGCGTACAGATTTTTTGCTTTGGGATCTCTCCCGTAGGTCTCCACCATCTCGCGCCATACTGGCACGCGCGCTGCTTGCTGTACCGAGAAATCCTTGAATGCTTCGAGCTGTATGGCATACTCTGCTTTCACCCTATCTGACTTCTTTCGTAGGCGATCCCCTGCCGTCACCAATTAGTAAATATCAATGTCGGACATCGTGATAAGCTGACTTACCCAATCCCACCAATTTCTGCCAGTTCCAGGAGCCCCAATGGGCATTCAGTGTGTCCTCCCTGGATCCTGGCCCCATCTCCCGAGTGCTCATGCCTACTCCCCCGATATGCGCGCAAGGCCTCTCAATCCCCTCGCCGTCAGTCTGGGCGCTCCCGGGGATGAGCTCGAGCGAGTACGTGGCTTGACATTCCACCAAGTGACCCTTGATGTGCATTTTCGGGATCACAAACCAGCAGAGCGCCAGCACGAGGGTCAGACGGATGGGTAGCGGGAGTGTCTTGAGCCGATGTCGGAGCCTCTTCCACCATTGGCACACAATGTCGTAGGAAAATATCTTCCGAAGTAGGGCGTGGATGTGGCGCAGGAACGACGCTACGATAAAGTCCATATTGCCGTACCTTAGAGCATCGTTAGTCAATATATCCGAGCTCTCAGTTTGTGAATAACACTGACCGTTCCCCCTTTTGGAGATCGCCGACACCGTTAGGCAGAACGAACTCATGGCGCGCACAGACACCCATACCCACGCCGGTCGCAGCATATCCCCGCGAGAATTTTGTGTTGGCGTGGTCAAGGGCGGCCAGCCCACTGCATGTGCTCATCTAGTATCGCATCAACCATGTACGCCCATCCCCACCCGAGCGAGAGGTCCTTCAGCTCACTCGAGACAAGCCGCCGCTTCAGCCGGAAGCACGCGTCGATGGCGAGAAAGATGATGTATAGGAACCTAAGGAGTGTGTCAGCTCAACAAACTTGTTGTCTCGTCCGAGAAAAGAACACTTACTGACAATCTGCCGGTGCATTCTCCCATCCATCAGGCAAAATTGATGCCTGGATGTGGACGGCAAGGGAAATGCACGGCAAGCTCCCCTTGCTCCGTTCCCATCACACCCGACTTGGCATGGCCCCGAGCCGCCCGCTTCAGCATCAGCAGATGCGAATATTCCCGAACCATCCGTAGGAACGCCGGGTATCGATATGGGGGTTTGATCCCGGTATTGTTGGTGAGCTTTTCGAGCGCGCTGTAGTAGTCGTACATTGTAGTCTTGGCTTTGTACGTCTGCGTCACGAATGCGTCCAGAACCTCGAAAGTCGCGCATGTCCGTGGCTTGTCGTCCGTGGCAGGAAACCAGCCGGCGCGCAGCAATTAGGGGAAGTCAAAGATCAATTCAGCGGCTCGATTCAAGACCGATTCTGGGACTGATTCAGATGTCGATTCTTGATCACGAATCCATCAAGAATCGGTGTTTCGCTTCGAATCGGTCTGAATCGGTGTTCCTCCTCCAGAGGAGGAACACTTTCAGAATCGGCTTTTTGAATCGCTCATCCGTCCTGACCCCCGACTTAAATTTTCCCTCATCACATATTTTATCACATCAAATATATATTTTATGTATTATTCATAATATATAATCTCTTCACATACCCCGCACCGTCACCATGGCCAAAAAAAGTCCAAAGCCAAAAACACGGCCATTCCATCCAAGCCTCCTCCACCCAAGAGAAACCCCGCGGAGAAAAGCCAAGGCACAGCGTGAAGACGATTCGGAAAGCAGTGAAGACAGTGCAGATGAGGCTGACGACGCTGATTGGAGGTCAAGTAAGACCTGTCTCTTGGACACGACCAACTACTCACCTTTCCTCCAGCTGGAAAAAGCCAGAGTTCAGCCAGAAGCTCCTGGCACACATCATGGAAAACGGCGACATCAAACGGGCACTATACCCACCATGCGGCCCCAACACCTCTACTACCAAAGGTGGGGAAGCCCAAGAGTGCTGCACACTGGGAGCTCTTCGTACTGCTTCTTGGCGACTCAGAAAAATTCAAGGATGCTCTTGTGGCTTGCTTGACCCCAAAACAAAAACTTGTGTACGCAAATAAAATCAAGAACCGACTGAGCTCATGAGCAACCCTTGATGTTCCTTCCACTCTGAGATTTTGCTCACAACTTGCAGGATGGCGAGGATTGCTCGGAAGCACAACAAGACGATGGGGGAAAACCGGCGCAGGTGTGCAGAATGCAGCCGAGATTGACATGAGTGTCACAAATGTATTCACGACAAAGTGGGGTACGTACAGATATCCTACCGAACACTTCAGGTGCTGATATCGAGTCATATATAGCTGAAATATCCGCCAAATGCCCCTGGTACTTCAACATGCGCAATTTAATCGGCCAGCGCCCGAATCTCGTTCCCACTGGGCTTGGGCATGGCAGCAGCACTGTGACGGCAGGTGTAATCATGCCGGTAGCTGCTGGAGACGCCGCTGGAGGCCCCGATCCAATCATGCAGGAGGGGCTAGATGACGACAACAACAGCGTCGCATTCACCGACTGGGCGCCATCACCCCCACCCGAGCGTGGCTCTCGCAAGCGTCGTTTTGATGACCTTGACGATGATGGTGCAGCCGCTGGAAGCGGGGATGACTACAAGACGTCGTCGCCTGACGCATCCGAGTCGGGGCTTCCAGACGATGATGTTCCGGCACTGGTGGAGCAGAAGGGCAAGGGAGAACAAGCCAAGCCCCAGAAGAAGCCGGCCAAACCTAGCACCTCAAAACCAGCTGTAGCTGCGCCTGCTGCGAGTGTAAAGCCATCCAAAAAGACGAAGCTGGCGGAGTTTGGCGATATCGTCAAAAACGAGGAGAAGACCCGCCACAAGGAGCTGGATCTGGCAGCGCTCCGAACGTGTCAAGCAATTGCAGCGACCGAGGCCAATGCTCGGATTGGGGAGAAGCGACAGGACAGAGGCGCAGAGGGCCAAGCGGGAGGAGAAGATGATGAAGTACAAGATGAAGGAGCTCAAGGCTCGGCAGCAGCACGAGCTTCGCATGGTGCGCTCTCACGCCGCTGGCACTGACACTGGCATTGGCAGCTTTGATACCCCCACTCCCACCGCCACGCACTCTTACTCATACTCCGCTGGATCCCAATACACCTCCTCGGAGCCTCGCGACTTTTCCGATTTCGATTTTGACTACACCGGTGATTATACCGGCAACGCCGTCGCTGGTCCCTCCATGGTCGAGTCTGGTCCCTCCAACGCAGTCGCCGGTCCCTCGAATGTCGACTATGCTACTTTCCACACTAGCACACCCGGGGTATAAGCACCATAATTTATTACCATCGTACTTATGCCATTCACTTGCTGTACTTGCTTACATTATTGCACGACTATCTTTTATCTATTTGTTACTCTTCCCCACTGTCACTACCCATTCCCAGCTCTTGTCTCCGCCTTCTTGCCCTGCGTCGCTTACGTCTCTCCTTTGCTTTGAATAAACGACGTTTGAGATCTTCCCGTTTGGCTTTTCCCGCGTGAAGCGGGACATCCCCTGCTGCCAGCACCCCATCCCCCTTGGAGTCCGACGAGGAAGAAAGTCCCTCAGCGATGAATGGGTCGGCCATGACGTCCTCCTCGTCACCCTCAGGTCCCCGCTCTTCGTCTTCACACTGCATCGCAAATGAATGAACCGCTATGCAGGCGGCGACCCAATAGGTGGCGAACTTGTGAGTCCTTTCGTCTTTGATGCTGACACGTAGGCCTTTGAGCGAGTGAAAACGGCCTTTTAGAAACCCGATGGTGTGCTCCGGTCTAATACGGACCATCGAAACATGGTTATTAAACTCCTCGTTCCCCTCCAGGTAGGCTCGTGACCAACCGCGTTCGCCAAGCACGTGGCTGCGCTTATCACGGTTGGCGAAGCGGCTGGGATAACTGGTCGTGATTTTGGCTGATGCCGCAAATGAGGTTTCGGACTTAGTATTTTCAACCTCCCGAACCTTCAGAAAAAGTGTAAAAAGTTGTATAGTCAAAGATGGATAGTTTTCAATTCTGAGTCGAATGAGACAAACTTGTTTCCCATTTTGGCCAAAAATAAACCGTGCTCTATCAATTCAAAATGAAATATGGAGCAACTTTCTCTATATAACTTGGGTCTTCCGCCTCATTGTTCTGAAGGTACGGAAAGGCAGGAAGGGGCTCAAAAGTGTAAGTCCGAAACCACATTTGGCGCCATCTGCCAAATCAGCAACCAAATGTTCCAGTCGTTCCCACAGCACCGATCTTCTTGCCCTCGTGATCGGTGCGTGGGAACAGACTGGTCGCGAGTCTACCCTCCAGGAGGCTGAACGGCTTCTTGTAAGGCGAGATCATGTGTTTGTCAAGCTGGTGGGTACGAAAAATAAGCTGTGGTACGTCGTTAACATGATCTCATACTGTGTATGCCGACTCTGCCCAGATGAATTCCCCTTCCTCCAGTAACGTCTCGCGCTCCTGAGCGAGACGTGTTCCCTCCCATGCAGTCGAGTTGTGTGTGCTGCCCGTGAAACCATAGCCAAAGTCGATAATGCGCAAGTTCGGAAGGGAAACGACCTATTCGCAAATTAATAATCAGTACATAGATGTAACAGACAAATTGTGAGGTGCATACCTGAATATTGAGGGAATAATTACACTTGCGGTCAAAGTAACCTTCCCCAAACCAAAACGGCCTGTTAAATAGAACGACAAGCGTGCCGTCGACCATACACCATCCATCTCTCCACGCCTTACATGAGTGGTTTTGGACCCACTCTTTCGCCTTGTCTTTCTCGGGAGCAGTCGGCATGCGAACAGCCTCCGCCATGAAGTCTGGCCGGAGGATGGCTATCATTACGCGCTGCGTCACGACAGTGACAGTCCCCTTCCCCACGCCAGCCCAATTGGCGACCTTTTGAAGGCCAGCAGCATTTCCTGAGTGCCCAAAACGAAACAGTGCAATCGCAAGCTGGCTCTCTACCGGCATTTGGGCATTTTGGGAATCGTTGCTAAAGACCGCGTCGCTTGCAATCCTATCAACGAGTTTGTCGAAGGTGAGCGGAGATACACGCAATTCCTGGCGGAACAGATCGGGTCGAGTGTTCTTCATCACCCCGAGGACATGGGGCAAGAAGGCTGGACCACGGGGGAAGGTATCGCGGGAGTTTTCGTAACGTTGACCGTACATCTGCTCGAGATTGTGGCGTGCCCATCGTAAAGGATTGTTGTGGGGAAGCGGCAAATCGGCGACGTCCGGGGAGTCTACTTCCATGTCCTCCTCAGTCGCGTCATTTGACTCGTCTGAAGAGGACTCAGAACTGCTTGTGCTTTCGTCTTCTTCATCCGAGTCGGGGTATCTGACCGGATGAAGTTCTGGCATCTCGTCATCCCCATCCCAGCTGCTAGATTCGAAGGTTGTGCTGGCAGAGGACGAAGAAGATCCAGAAGAGGTGGAACGCCAATCCGAGCCAAGGATATCCGACCAATTATCGCTGCTGCTGCTGCTGTCGGAGACACTCGAGATGTCCGAGTCACCGGTGGAAACTGACGAAGCAGTTGTGTGGCTATCCAACTCCGAGTCGGACATCAGAGTCGCAGGTACAGTGTCCATGTCAGCAGCCAGAGGTCCTGGGGAGGTCAATTCCTCTATCTCTTGTGCTGTAAAACCCGCGCACGCAAAAATACGCGTCAATTTGTTCCTGCGACGTAAGGCCTGCTTGATTTGTGTGGTATGATGGTCCAGGAAGGTTTTAACGACGTTGCGCGCCCGCGCTTGTCGTGCAGAAAGCCGAGGCATGAGCCCGAGATTTGTCGTACGGTGCTAGGACAAGAGACTTTCGGTTTGAGTCACGAGGGCGGCAATAAAATTATGTATATTTTACCGGCTATGTATCTAAATAAATTACTGCACAAGGCATTTGAATCGTTGAAGAATCGAAGTCCAAAACGAGAGTGAATCGGGGGTGGTCAAAGCTGATTCCGATTCTTGATCGATTCTGTCTTATGAATCGGACGTGAATCAGAAGTTGAATCAGTTTCCGAAACGGCATCTTTGACTTCCCCTATTGTTCTTCCGGCGCTCCGGCCCAGACACGCCGCTCGCAGTCGCACGCTTGAACCGTCACCTCGTGGATACCATTTGTATTTGTATGGAGCACCACGAAACTCACGTGAAGCCGGACGGCCTCAAAACACCGCTCCCCGGGTCTGTGTCTGCACATCATCAGATCGCCATGGCAGTTTTTGCAGCGGTACAGTTGCGGGTCATCGGCATTTGCGAGTGTTTCACACTCGGAGCAATGCTCAGCAGCCCGGGGCCACAAGCACCTGTTGCGTCGCAGCATATTGGCCAAGTACACATCACGATTGGCGTGGAATCTGGCGAGGGCGGGGTCCTGTTCGAATCAGAAAGCAAAAGAGCGTCAACATTGAGATTTAGGCTGAGACCGTTCAACTCACGGATGGCTTAACGACGCAGGGGAGTGGCGGGTCCAGCGTCGGCAAGGGAGGGTCGTCGTCACCAAAAAACATCTCGTATCGATCGGGAGGGGATTCTTCTTCCACATAGCTTGGTGCTCAGGGAGCAGGCTGGGCAAGGCCTGCGCGCTGCCGCTTGATTGGAGACGCAGGCTCCACGGGGACTTCTTCACGATAACGGCGACGATTGTCGGTCGAGGCGCGTTCCACAAAGGTGGTGATGGGGGCTGCTATGTTATTGCCGGTGATCTCGGCTAACGAAAAAGTTGCCGTGTGTGTGTGAGTCTCCGTGGCCGGCTTTGCCCACTTTCTCACAGGCCGCGACATTGGTTGGTCGCTCGCCCGCTGCTGCTCTTTTCGCTGGCGGGGGGTTTCTGCCACGTCCACTCAACAAACCTTCTGGGGCACGTCTTCCTTACGTTTAAACTCTCGCCGCCATTTCTTCTGGTTTTTTGAGTTACTCCTCAACCCTTTTCTGCACATCGTCTGGGACCACCGGCACCGGCTTCTCTCAGATCTGTGTCTGCCACTCACCTGCAGCAAAGCTTTGCTGAACCACTTGCTGAAGCTGTGAACTCCATGCCCACTGCTCCGAGGCAATTCGGTGATGACTACGAGATGGACTACATCCCTTCTATCAGTTATCTTATCTCGACTTCAACCAACACCACACCAAGTCTGAGCTCTCAGTACTCCTGCTATCCCTGCTGGTACTCTCGACTACAAGCGTTTCGTGAAGCCCTTATACCACCGACCTTAGTGCCAACCCACCTCACTCAGCACCACATTGTAACTCAATATCGCTTGATCCTGGCATGTATGGTGCTACCATTTCGATACAAATTGGAATAAATCGGTGCGTACTCGACTGCCTGTCCGCAAACTAACGAAATCTCAAAAGGAGGACTTGAACAGACTTTCAGTCCACTTTGGACAACGAATAGCCTTTGAGACCGCCGGCAGTGTTCCAAACTCACTTCAAGCGACTGAGAGCAGTTGCGGGGCCTGGGCATTGCAAATTCCATGCCGGAAATTACATGGCAATATGCGCAGTGAGTTCTCGTTGCCCTGCCTCCCCTAAGAATTGACCTCCGACCCGTATTTCTTCCAGTCCAAGGCCCGCTGTCCTGGAATGTTGTAGACATTTTCTTGAGGTATGAGTCAAAAATCCAGGAGCTGAGCACATCTTGACCTTCGTTAGGCCTCAAAGTTACGAACGAGACATGAATCCGGAATTTGTAGGGCAGGCGAGCATGACATATAAGCAAATCGGTGTGTGATGACACACTCACCACTAGCGGAATGACGCACTGACTATGGCCTGAATATTTTATAGGAAGTTACGACCTCCTCCGCGACAATCCCAGTCAGCCAGTATTGTTCATTGACGTTTCTGAGGCTGTTGTATTATTTGGGGATTTTTTGGCCAAGGCAGGTGAACCAACCCAATAGTTCGCTCATCTGAGCCCTAATTAGCTGGCTGTAATCACTGATACCTGCCCGGGTTCCCTTCACTCCACCACAATGTCTAAGCACACCTCTGCTCATTCAACCGCAATTCCGTCCGTTCACTTCATTGCCGTCCAGCCCGCACGTCGAGTACTGACGAGATATGCGCAGCCCCGCTAAACCAGCCTACAAGGTGAGAAAATGTTACCGGCAGATCGGCGCCGTTCTCAAAGTGCGGCCTCAGAGCGCTACCGAGAAAGGTATGTGGTCTCTCCTTCAATAATATCTAATAGTAACTATTTCTTCCTGCCCAAGGAATCGGGAGGCTGTCCTCCAGGCAGGACGAGAACGCTCTGCGCGCCGTCGGGCCGCGCTCAAATCCCTGAAGCCCGGAGACGAGACTGCCAAGAGGATGCGAGAGCGGGCTCGCGAGGCCAGCGCACGTTATCGCGCCAAGTAAGCCCCAGGCTGTTGTCGCTACTTCGGCTAACCATCCCGGTCCACTAGCCACCGTGAGCTCCTCGCAGCCAAACAGCGCACTGTGCGCAAAAAGGCATATATCAAGAAGTATGGATACTTAAGTTTTGTACGCGTGGCCTCAACAGAATGGCTGGCCGTTGAGGCATGGTCTATGCTGCTGCCGTCGCCCTTTTTGGATCTTGGTATTCATGTCAAAAAATAGTTTGCATAGTAATATATCTCATCTCAAACTCGTTATATACTTTTATTCCTGCCTGGGCTTGAGAAGGGTGAGCGCGCTTGAAATGAAGAGTGAGCATCGGCAAGACTCTGGGGCTGTGCATCAATGCGCCTTGCCTCCTGCTCCCATCACCGACCCACTGGCCACCCACCTGCTTTCGAGCGCTTCGAGGCACTTTGAGGCGTCAGCTGCTGTCAGCTACCCTCAACCCTCAACCCTTAGCCCTTCCGCTGGACCTTTCGTTTTTTACCTAAACGAATGCCGCAGACGAATACTTATGCCAGCGCAGGTCGAAGGTTCCCGTCAAAACTCTCTTTCTTCCCTTTCTCCCATTTACTCTGAATCTGTATATCCTCCCGTCGACTTCTCGCACTCCACCTGTTGCTCTCATGCCCTGCACTCTGCCTTTTCACCCCAGTTCCGGCCACGAGTCGAAGACGGCTCACGACTGCCTTTCGCACACCTATACATCCCAGCCCAGCCCTATAGTTAATGGGGGGACGGAAGGCCAATCCCCGCGCTAGTTATAGGGAAATACAGTCATTTCAGGCTAACTTCTATAATTATGGGAATAACTTTTGCATAATTATCAATACCTTTGGAGTTTGGGAGGGTAGGGGCAGTTCTAAGCATATTTCAATAACTTTCAATAACTTGGTGGACTTGGTCGCTTCCCACCATTATTTGTGGCCAAAAAAGGAAATTATTGTG
>JARKIC010003072.1:0-35260 GCA_029378375.1 Mycena olivaceomarginata
TCCTCATCTCCCTGCTGGATTTTCCTCCCCTCCCACTGGCTGTCCTCTGTCCGCCGCAGCTCTTTCGTCGACGCAGGATCCTCTTTGCATCAAAGGTACGCGTCCTTTTTTTCCCGGTGTCCTGGATAGTGGTCTGCTGACTTGGCTCTTGCATCGTGCGGAGCCGCAGCGCCGCTTCTCTACGGGGGACCGGATCTCCTCGTGGGACTCTATCGTTTTCTCATCGTCACCGTGGAATTCCCGGGGCCACCGTTCACGGATGAAGCCGCCGCTTCAGCCACATATCTTCCCTCCTCAATCGATGCTGTCTCGGGCAAACTGACCGATCTTTATCGTCATCTCCAGCCTCCATCTACCCGCCGCCCAACCGACATCCTCCTGGACACGCCTTCTCGCTTGAGACGCACATCGGCACCGCCCGTCGCGCCCTGACAGGGATGTACCGCGGTGCGCACGCACATGTGCAGGGTGTGTATCACAGCGGGTGCATCGGCGGCGAGATTAGAGTTCTGTGGCTCATCTCCCGATTCGTTCCCTTCTCCCCCCTCTTACTACGCTGTTCTCTATCCACCACCAGTCGATAATGTGTTGTCGCGAAGCAGTTAATTTCAGAGAAACCTGTACATCCATCTCCCCCATTCCGCTGCACCGTGTCCGCCCTGAATCAGTCTTCTCAGCCGGAAGATGACCTAGAACGGTTTTTGGCCCTAGATGTGCAGATATCTATATTTTCTTCCGCAAGTAGCGGCTCGCGCGAATGATTGGGCGCCCCGATGACCATAATCGGACAGCGCGCGAGTACCTACCGAGAAGACGCGGCCAGCGTCAAGGGGTGCGATCCCTAATTATCTGCTATGGCCGCATCCTGTTTAGACGAAGTATGATCCACAGATACTGGCCGAATTCCCATATTGTGTACTCCGACCTCACATGAATCTTTGAAGTATTTGAGGTTCGTCAATCCCCAAAACACGCGCAGCATGCTCTAAATAATCAATTTGGGTTTCTAGGTCTCAAACTTAAGCGAGCTCTTCAAGCTAGTTCTCTTCGCCCCAAGAAGCCTCCACCGCTCCGCCTCAACGCGTGTTTCGCGACCGGAAACTAATCGATTCTCCCGCAGTATGTAGACTCAGTGCCCGTGGTGGGAGAGAGAACGTACGACACGCGATATTCGGGGAACTGCTTGGGCAACAGACGCACTCCGTGCTCACGAAAACGCATTCACCGCGGCAATGAGGAACATCGGCACTACCTGTAACTGCATTCAACTCTACCTTCTCGTCACAATCCTCTTACCTGCCCAAATTGCCAGAAAGACCGTTGTGGAAGGGATGGTTGACCAGCACGTAGGTATTCCCTCACTTCCCTAATTTCCCCTTTGCTACATTATTGTTCCTATCATGTACAGTTTATTACTGTGTACGTACATAGGGGACGATCGTGCAATCTTAACCCGAAACCACCACCAACGCGACCAGTGTAAGGCTCGTGCCCAGAGTCCCAGTGAGCGGATTCGACTCATCCTCCCCGGAACGTCGCCAGTGGGCTATCAAGCCTCCCGAGTACCAATTATACAAGTTATATCCATCGAGCAGCTACGACACAAATACTCTCTCTTTTACTCCATTTCTCACCACATTCTACTCCACCCCTCGAGCAACGCCCGGCCTTCTCCTTCTTCGCCTGCTTCAGGCCTCCGACCCACATCCAGATCACCGACTCGGTCCCACGAACCCCGGCTAGGGTTAACTAGCACTTCGACACTGTGGATCGGGGATATTCTGTGGTGAGAAATGGCGCAGAGTGTCGTTGTAATGTCTCCGCACCAAATTTTATATCAGAATGCATAGCTGAGAGAAGTGGCTAAAAATGACAAAAGGAAATTTGGTAGTATGCAGAGAGAGAGATATGTAGAGTATGCGTGCACTCGGGTCTACGATGCGGGAAGGAGTCCATCTTTTTTCCTCGTCAACATCTGTGTCAAACTCCTCCTCGTGGATCCGTCCTCATCTTCAGAGTCTTCGGATCCGGACTGTTGATCCTGAATAAGAGATCGCCGGCAAGTCTCCATCGCAGCCAGCTGCCGTTCCCAGAATTCAATTGTCTGTTGCGGCGGGTAAGGGAATCTCTGGAAAAGAAAATTAATGCTATTAAAGATAGCTGTGAAGAGAAGGTCAACGTGCCCGCATCCAAATACAATAGACTGGAGGGAATCTCGGCGAGGTAATATTCGTGGAAGGTTCGGTGATACTCTGGGTCTGAATGTATCCTAGCACAAAACTGCGTGCCATCGAGGTTTTCTAGCGCATTCAGCACAGAATCGGAAGGGGTGCACGATCCAATGATAGTTAACCATTCGGTTAGCCTGCGGAGCAATTGAGGAGAAGAAAGAGAACATTCAATTGGAAGAACATACCTGTGCGGTAAAGTCCCATCGATATCGAAATCGACGAGAGATTGTCGGACACGGCAGATACAGTGCGGGGCCGCAAAGTCACAAATTTCTTGTCGGGTTGCATATAAGACGCTGGCTCGGCGAGGATCCTGGAGGAAATTAAGCAAGGATTGGCTGTGTGTCGCGCCATGTGACCAATATCTACGTAGTACGTCGAGGGGACGAAGCTCATTCCATCGCAACCCAAGGAGGTCGAGTGCTGCAGCCCAGGGATCTATGTCTGGCCAAACAGATACCATACGCAGGATGAGGAGCGCCTGGGAGTTTTGAGACAGTATTTTGATATACATGTCGTCGTAGGTGACTCCGAAGTTATCGGATAAGGAATGCTGAGGCTGCGATATGCGTTGAAACTGCCGGATGAAGCGAAGGTCTTCCCAAACTGCTATGAGGTTGGATGGGGGTGGAGAAAAGGTCTGTGCAAATGAACTGTGTTTAGGCACATATGGTTGCCGATGACTGTTTCATTTACCTGAAGCCATTGTACTATTGGAGGACTGTCCGGAGCCTTCCGGTCCGAAGTTCGTTGATAATGAGTTTGAGGAGCTGGACTTGTACACCGCGGTCCTCGCATTCATCCAGACCGTCAATCACGATGATGGGGTGTAGTGTGAGCGGTGGTGCCTGATTGAGTGGCACGACGAGTAACTTCCGGAATTGGTGCAGCATTGCCTGTCCGAAAATAAGCCTGTCATCTTCTACCCGCCTCGTGGATCGAGCCACGGAGTTCCTCGAAGGTGGTGGCGAGCTGGTAGGCAAGTGTTGGAAACAGCCCTTTCCACGTTCCCCGCCCGACATCCTGGCGCTTGAAAAAGAAAGACGCCCCCAAGGTGCCTTCTTTCTCGCAGTTCGCGGCGAAGTTCTGGGAAAACAGCAGATTTGCCCCTGCCAACGGATCCGTACAGCCATAGAAGACCACCCTCTCGGCGGTCATCCTGGGACCATGCCTGCAGGTCGCTTAACACCCTGTCCCGTGTCCCTTCGTGGCAAGAAGGTTCAGGAGGGCGCTCGGCCGAATTATGCATTGCATCCTGGAGTACGGAGCGATACAAAAGATCGAGACCTGAGGGTAAATTCAACAAATCTTTGCAACAACCAGGAATCGCGAACCGTTCTCGCCATGGGATATCAGGTTCACTCTTGTAGCGTTATCCCCATGAATTGAGAGCACCGCTGAAAAAAAGCGGAGGAGTAGTTTCCTCGATGAACCGGGGGGTCTGGGAGATGGGAGGAATTTGCCGGTCGACCTGGAAGTCAGAGCTGAGTCGGTACATCGGATCGCGGGTATGAAACTAACTGTAGGATTTTTCCTCCCTCAATACCGCTTCGGAGTCCTGGCTTCTCACTGAGGCGAGGTGATCATTATAAATGGAAATCTATTATGTCTCGACTCACGTTTCGAGGGCGGGAAGGTCGCGAGACACTGCTAAGATGTTCATGTTCCCGCCACATTGTAGAAAGGTTCCTCCTTGAATGCTAACTAAGGATGGTCGGTGTGGAAGGACATGGTGAGGGTAGCGAGCAAGGCGTAATCGAGACTGTGTGGAGTGCTGTTACTGTACTAACTGATCATGCGAAGTTTGTTCTGATGCCCGAAGTTCCATAGATCAACATCTAACATGTGTGCCTGCAGCATAATGCGAGGTACGACCACATTTTTTGTTGTGCGTGTGTCTACGCAACTGTACAGCTGTTATCCTTGACGATCTCGTTCAATCCCAAGTATCCCCACCCACCTTTGGCATTGGCGATTCCTGGGACCTAGCAGGTGAGAGTCGACAACGGAGGAGGAAGGTAGGTAAGATCTGACTGGGTGACATTGGCTACTCGGTTCAGGACATCCGGAAGGCGACTGTGAAGCTGCACCGAGGAAGCTCGAGGCCAGAGAGCGTGTTTGCCACTTGGATATCAAAGTAAGGAAGCTTCGTGGACATGCTCGGTCGCAAATTGGTCTGCGCCTGGGTTGCAATAGAGCAACGAGCTTTGTACAAGGAGCAGGAATCCTCAGTGCGACTCGGGACTGAGCCATGGGGATCCCAAACACGCCCCCTTTTTTCCGTGGTTCTTCCTCGGTTGTCTTTTCGAAATTGACTAGAGTTCACGGAAGTTGTCCCTGAGGAAGGAAGGGATCCGTGTGAGGTTTGTTGACATTTTGAGTTGGAGAGCGGAAGGAGGAACCCAGAATATGCGTGTAAGGGAAGACGAGAGCTAACACAGAACCGGCTCGGTGGTGAACGGTCACCGTTGAATGCTCAACGCTTTGAAAATTCACACATGCTTGCAATGAGCCTGAAAAATGATGGTTTTCTTCCTCGCTCTCTTTCGGTTTTCTTGTCGCCATCGGCCACTGGCAATTGGAACGGAAGTTGACTCGACAGAAGGAAGAGACTTGCTCTCGAGGTAAGTTGATGTTTTGAGCTGGAGATTGGAAGGGTCAAGGCGAAAGATCCATGCAAGTTCCGGGTTGGAACAGCCCGAGAATTGGCTGAGTGGTGCCTGCGGGCAACGTAACAACGAGTGGCGACCAGGAGCGAGAGTTTCCCATTCGGTCCGGGACTGAGCCATTTGCTTGGGTGAAAAGAATCGAGCATGAGGACAGTTCAAAATCTAGAAGGTGCTAGCAAAGCAGAAACCGCAGCCAACCTGAATTCTGCGTTAAATCAGATCCTGAGCAACAACCAATTTGAAACGGCGCTTCATTTGCCAGATGGACGTTGGGCGGCACCGGTGTAGGACGAGACAAATGCCACGGAAATTTGCGAGTCCGCAGCGGGCAGAGTCAACCCAACAAGAAAATCAACTGAGTGCGCCCCGGGCGACCCAGACATCCGGATTTCAGAAAGGTCGGCAAAAAAACCAAGCAAAAACGGATGCGTACGCGTACCTTCCGCCGCGGCCAGGGACGAGGATATTCTGTCGTACGGCATCCTACGAGCGACAACAAAAGAACTGGCGAGCTGCAAAGATTCATGGTGCAGAAAAGCCAAAGAAAAGCAGTGATGACACTGACAGGGAGCTGATGGTTGTTTTGGCTGGAGCGTGTTTGGGCACGGGTCCGTCCGGATTGTTCCGAAGATTAGTTCAAGTTGTCGGAATTTAAGCTTCGAATTGAGTTTGCAGTGGAATCCAAATGCCGGGAAGGCAGTGGGTACAGGCACATAACAAAACCAAGTCTGAACAAAATAAACGAAATGAAAAATCATTTTTGCATCAGTCACTGACTCACGACCCGTCCCAATCGAACGGGGGTTTCCGCTGGACTTCAACGTATTCTTGAACTGGAATGTGGACGCTGCAGATCTTACTTCTGGTACTTAAGAGGCACCCCTTTCCCTTTGTTTTTCGATGATTTGCCACAAATTTACATCCGTACTTGCAGTTGCGGCCTTGCACTGCGGTGTGGTTGGATTCTGCGCGTCAGTACACTCATGCAGTACCGCCAAGCTTGCACTGGCACGCGATCTGTCCTCGCCATCGGTTGCACCACAGAGTAGAGGAGAAGTCAGAAGTAAGATAAGGAAAAAAGAGGCAGGTGATAGCAACATATGGCCAGCCCCCGGATCGAACGGGGAGTTTTCCATCAATTAGCGCGGATCTGGTATTAATCGTGGATGCGCCCGGCGCGACAGGGTTCTTCTACTTGTGTGGTGTGAACCTTTTTATTGGGATGTCTCCAAGCTGACGGTTAGGACGCCCAGGTTCGTCTGGAGTGGCTAATGATTTGAGAAAGATTCAGCTCGACACTAGGAGAAGGGAGATAGAGTTTCAAAAGTTCATTGAAGACCAAACCAGACGGCTCGGGCTTTAGGGAATCTGAAATATTCATGTAACTTGCTACGTTCACTATCCATAATGCGTACATATTCGCAGGAACCCCCTATTCAGCTCGGGACTGCGCCAAGGTCGAGAACTCGGGGTTTTCCATCTGCGTGCACGTGTTCTCCGAGCTCGTCGGGACCAGTTCGAGTTCGGGTTAAGCATTGAATGTTCACCGCTTCTTGATCATGAGTTCTTGGGGCCACGCAAAACCTATGTAAGTAGATACAGGACGAGGCAAAGATGAGCCCGCTGCTTGGCACTCTGTTATAATTCTCCAGCCGTGCCTAGACTGTTTCACGATTCTTTGGCGAGGATCATGTGGCTGCCTGCACGCAGTATCTTGATCGGTAGGAGTAGGCGGAGGTTTGGGACCGTATCTTGAGTATCCGGCGTTCCGCTTGTGGGAAATAAACTTGCAAACACCTTTAACGACAGGCCAAGGGAATCGCGAAAGGTTTGTTCATCAACGCTCAATAGAGAGTTTGCGGTGAGCCACCAGATCAACTGGTGGCTAATTTTTCTCTGCAACTTGCCATCCTCTAGGGCCAGTTCAGCCACTATTTCTAGCTCCTAAGGAGGGGATGAAATAGTGGCTACCACAGCCTCAAAGCTTGTGATATCATTTTATACCAGGAGCCACTAGTTACACTGGTGGCTCACCGCAAACTCTCTAATAGCGACAATGATCGCCTGATTGGCGCAATGATGTTGAGCGGTGAAGTCGGCGATCATATGCAAACTTTGCATATTCTGCAACAAAGGTAGTGTTGCCGCCGAATCGAGTCGGACTGAGTCGAGTCTAAACTCGATGGCCAACTCGATAATCCGAGTTTGATCGAGTTCGGACTCGAGTTGGATCGAGTTTGATGCCGGCATTCCCCGTGTACGGTGTTTTTTTTTGTTCTGGTGCTATTCCGGTGTTAAATAAGCATAGTATATGCCCAGAAACTCACGCTTGTGTGTTTATAGTCTGAATCTGCCATTATTGAGGGGATAGAACCATGTTTGGGTGCGAATGTGCCCTAATTTCGTGTGCCTTTGAACAGAAAAGGGTAAAACAATTTATTCAACCTACATTGGCGCCCCAGTTGGTCATTGCAACCTGTCCGATACCCTGGACAACGAACAGAGCTTACCGGCCAATTGGTTACGGGAGCCCAGAGTTTTAGTGGGTAGCCGCGCATTCCCCAAACCCCGACCCGGCGACGCAACAGCCAAGGCATCGGGTAGCGCCGTAGTCCCACACTGCCCTTGGGCGTGCGTAAAGCATCTCTCTGGGTGGTGAAACCACTCCCTCGGAACTAAACTTCTAACCTTTACGGACCAGACGGGCTAACCGATTGTTAGCTGCTACTGGCCTACGTACCACCAAAAAAAAAAAAAAAAAAAAACAATTTATTCAAACGGAAATCTGCCCAATTTTGGACCCCATTGAGTTATAAAACTTATTTTGACGTCATATCAATATTTCGAGGAATTTACGACGAGAGTGTGACAGTTTGAACGCGGCTCGACCAATATATTGGGTCTTGCCGGATTGTTGATGGGAAATCACTCTATGTTGACTCTATCTCGGAGTCTATGTACAAAAAAGGTCGAGCACTTGCGAACACGTATTATAATATTCTACCACGACCTTTCTACGGCCTAAAAATTGTATTCGACTCCATATACCATACCTTGAGCTCCTCCTACCGATTGGCCCGCAGCTGAACGCTGGAGAACGAGTTTGACCATTTTGGGAAGTAAACTCGATCCAACTCGAGTCGAACTCGATCCTGGAGTCGATTTTAAACTCGAGTCGGACTCGACTCGACGGCAACACTAAACCAGGGACGTCTTCAAGTCTTTGTGGGCAGAAAAGGAAGAGATGGCGGAGTTTGAAATATGCACGGATCACGCGCACAAGTGACCGATGATGAGAAATCAAACGAAATGGCGGCCAGACACCCATGGCAAACCATTCCTTACTTATGCGCTACGGCCGAGTACTCTCGAGCGATTGCCTCTGTCAATTCAAGTACACCGTATTCCTTTCCTCGTAAATCGCCTCTGACAGCCATTTTCAGCGAGTTGCGAAGGCTGCATGCGCTCCCGATTGTTCGCTCGAGTCGAGTCGACGACATGCAGCAGATAGGAACGTTAACCATTATCCACAATGCCACAGAAACCAAGCGCGGGCAATTTCACCCTGCTTTCTTCGCTCTTCTCGATCTCAATCGTATCCCCGCATCTGACGACCTCGACAACATACCGACATGGGATGTCGTCAATGCAGTCAGAAATGCGCTGAGGACGGTATGCCGCCTGGGTCCTGATATACCCCTGCAGCGCGCCTAGTACTGTGGTCGCAGGGATTCCGCTGGACCCAGTGTCTCATGACCCTCACACTTTTTCGGAACTGAGCTCTGCGTCGGGTTCGTCATATTTTCCGAGTCGCTCACCGAATCGGATTCCGGACCCGAATGGTCAATACTCCCGGATTTTGTGCACTCTTGATCCAGCATGGAAATTATTGGTGAGATTCGAGCATTCTGAGTGGGGTGCGCTTGGTTTGCAGTGCCTTTTGGCGTTCTTAGAGGAGGCAGGCAACACTGTTCATTATCGTGAGGACATGGTTTCGGCTGCCGGAAGAGAGCTTGGACGCACTTGCTGCCATAGTGGTTGACACCATATCCCTTATACCTTCCTCCACGGCGAAGCCGATGTCTTTGGAGACTTACTAACTCTTCCACAACGTCCTCTCTTTCGTGAGGACATACGACACCTTGACCCCCCGGCCGGTCGAGCTTCCACCTTTTTGTGCGGCACTGGCGTCTCGCAACGTCGTCGGAGCTCTTACCACTGCGTTATGCGCTCTCATCCCCGCAACAACCTTCGATCCGACATCTGCATTGGGAATGATATGGGCATTATTGCTTTGATATTCCAGTCACCGGACTGATATCATAGAATCCGAGAGCCCGTAAGAAACAGTTTTTTTCATGCCATCCTCGAGAGCGGTCAGCATCTCCCAGAACCCTATTGTCCTCAGCGAGACCTTTGCCCCCGCTAATGTTTACTACGCCGTGCTCAGTGGAATATTGGGAGAATTCTACGAAGCTCAAAGACTGGCTCCCTCCGCGCCTTTTCGCAATTCACCCCTTTTCTCCCACTGGACCTTCTTTTCTAAAATAACATCCGCTCGCCTCAAGATCAAAGTGTTTCAGAGAGGATGCGACAACCCGCAGGTGAGTTTTCGTTAAGCACTAGTACTCGAGTGAGATCAAACGCTTTTCAGTGCTGCAAACTCGGAATTAAACCGAGTTCCAACGTTGCTCCGGATGCAGACTTTCCGTTACTGATCAAGAGAGTGCCAGATCTTCGACTGGGTTCATGGTACACATCGATTTTGGACCAAACCCCATGCTTTGCGACGATCCAAAACTTCAACATTCACGCTGTTCAATTACGTTCTGGCCCGGTTTAAGTTCGCACATTTTCTCTTTTTGAAGTGGACGAACACATCCCTGTGGACAGGCCACTGTGGTCAGAGCGCGTGTCGCAAGCTTCTAGGAGTGGCGAAAGCATAGAGCTGCATGTAATGAGTCTGCGGGTAGGTGAAAAGCGATGACTTTGGTTTTTCTTGCCGCCGAACGACTGTTGACAACAGTCGTTCGTTTGTCGCGGACGGGATGGCCGGATTGGTGGAGGCTTTTAAGTACTCCCCATTGCAAGGCGACGTCGTTCAGATTCATTAAGACGATCTTGTAATAGTGTCAGTCAACACTGCCTGGTTCGACCATCAGAATTTCAAGCTCAGGGTTCAGAACGGAAGCCCGGCCCCCAATTTCACACGTTTGGGTGGTCTCTCACTTTCTTGCTCGCTGGAAGTTGCGACGATCTTGGGTGTTCGGAACAGACACCCAGTTTTCGCGGCGGACCTCCAGAAATTCAACCACACTAGTCCTTGATATTATGGTAGATGAGCAGCAATAGTCACTCCATCTTGGCGTTTTTGCGATTCGGGTTACAAACCACCGAGGGTACGAGGTTTAACCGTTTGTAGTGCCTGTCTACGAGAGACTAGATTCGGGTCGACCCGACCAAGCCCGACCGACTCCATCTTACTACTCCGAATTCTCCGGCTCGCCCAGACGCGCGCTGTACCGCGGCGGCGGCCCTGCATGAAATACTAATGGCGACACTATCGGGGGATCCCGAAGGTGAACAGCATCCGGCATCTGACGATGGAATAATGGATGAGATTGCAGAAGATCGAGGAAGATTGCTGACCTCCACTGGCCAGTCTCTACTCAACATCGCATTTTCTTGGACCCGTTCCACTTCGCTAAAGTAGAAAGTATGCTAATAATGTCAAAAAGAAGAATCTGAATCGAAAGTGCGATAACGAACTTCAGGAGGCGGCCCCGAACGAAGGGTGGGTAATTCCTGGCAACCGAACCGTCGAGTGTTATCACCCTAAGGCAGGGTATGTGACTGGTACGAAACACGCGTGCTGTGGCGCTATTACCTCGGTGTGACTCGTAAATGTTGCCATCTCGGATTTTACCCGCTCATGAGTCGCCATTATGAACCTGGCAGCCAGTATCGCAGTTATTCTGCAGTACAGTCAGCCATATGAGTTGAAAACCGACGAAGACTTGCGAGTCAACGAAGGGTGCAATATAATTGCGTGCATGGTTACGGGCCTGGCTCTGGTTCGGTATCCGTTGTGCTGATAAAGTGGGAACATACGGAAGGAATCTGGAAACATGGAACACACTGAGAACAATAATGTCGTCTGGGATACCATCAACGTACCTGAGCAAAGACGGCTTCCATTGCCATGATGGCGAGTATCATCCTGTGGTTGTATATGAGCATGATATGAGACCAAGAAGAGGACAGAATACGTCAAGTCCTGAATTTCTGCAAGTAAAGTCTCAATCAAAAGCCAACGAACGCGATGTGCACACATACTTTCGCGCATTACCTCGGAAATTAAGTTGGAACGCTGCAGCACTGTCCGCCTCCGATACTTATAGAACTCTACCAGAAAGGCGACGGTGGCTATGGCATCGAATATTGTGCGAAAAACGGGAACGAGGGTTACTAGCGTGTAAATTAGTGCCAATGCCCCCATTGGAAGAAATAAAGGGTGTATTACCAAGTCTCGGAGGAGAATCAGAACTCAGGGTTGATCAAACAAAAAAAAAACGAAAAAAGGCACACCTCGAAGGAGGAGAAGGGTTCAGAAGCCTGCAGTCAGGAAATGGGGATGGGTTCGGGACTGCCACGTTGACGAGGGGTGCCAAAAGTCCCAGAAGTCCGAGTGGCACGGATACCCACAGCCTTCGGTGGCTCACACAGTGGACTCTCCAAGTGAGAACCACTGGACGCATGCCAAGTCAGCTCAAGCACCCGCGATGAGAGTAACAAACACCATACCAACATATGAGAGTTGAAAAATTGTGTCGAACGTCAATGCGATGTTGTCCTGAATCTTGCAACTAACAGAGTTGAGAAAAAATGAAAGAGTGTAGAACAAACCAACGTCTGAGGCAATTAGCTTTAGTTCAGCATACTAGTGCTGATATAAGGAGACATACTTGTGGAGTGACCTGGATCCACGAGTTTGCGACCAGTATGAAAATTTGCAAAATGAGCATCGGATATCGGAGTGGAAGCAGATCCCTAAGTAGCCGCCGAGAGTGTTGACGGCGCCAGAATCGGAGCTCGAGGGGGAACGTGAGGACGAAGTCATATATATAAATAGCTATGACAATAAGGCGCTTGAGGTATATTATTGGATGTACAACTCACCTGCTGCAGCCATAAGAACATGATTCGCCAAAGTAACGGAAGATCTGTATGAATTCCTGATCAGTCTACTGTAGACGCTGAGTGTGGATAGCGCTACTTTGGAGAGGGGCTCGATGTTTGAGACATCGACGCGAAACGCGGGCGCGGAGACTGCCAGGGTGCTGGTGGCGATGGTTAACAGCTCTTGGACAATGCTGTGCCACAGCACCCACGTCGAAGATTTGTGACGTGCACCGGTAGTGATCGGAAGATGGGCGGCTAATGGTCACCGGATCATTCTTCAGCCGATTGTCGTCTACTCGTTCCAGCTGTGGGGCTTCAAGCTGGAGGACTAGTGAAGTTTCCACGAGTGTAAAATGGCATTCTGAGGATGAGAAGCTGAGGTCGTCCATACCGATACGCTGAAAATAAAAGACAGTGATCCTTTCTCAGCGAACGCGTAAGGATGGGGACGGGCACCGCCCGATTGATCCATGGAAGATTTGTCTTTGTTTGTTCTCAAGTAAAATTCTGATCTCCATGTTCCATCGCGTTGTGGCTTACTCACTCATTTTACCGGCTAACCTTGGCTGGTAAAAATGTTCCTGTGTGTTCATAGTATATGGTTCCAAGCAAATTTTCATGAATTATCTTGACCTCCGTGTGGTCCGAAAATTACACCGAGATAATCCCACATTTGTGAGGCCTCCTGGAGGAAAGAGTGGAAACAAAAAGTCTGGGAGCGTGACCAGGTCTAGAAAATCTATTTCCACACCCAATTCAGATGGCCACCCATGGATTTGTGCTGTAAAACACCTCATTGAGCAATATTTTCCACAAAATGGCAGATTTTTGAGGACATGAAGTAGGCTCAATCATCTTGGTATGTTACAGGAGTAGTTATAAAGGATTCCTCACAGTTTGATGTATGCTGGGCAGAAGATTGCTGTATGCACGACGTTTGAACTGGGTTGAATCGAGGAGTCACGAGCGTGACAGTGTCACATTTGAGGTTGCGCTCCCTCCATTTGAGACCTGTAGGCCATGGGACTCTGTGTTTTTCCCCAGCGAAGCATGGATAAATAAATTTCCAAGGCATTTCATTCCTCAAAACAAAAACATTGGAGGTGTAATCACCTCTCAAAACCATGTTCAATGTGTACTCAATGGGCCCCCATCAATTGGTACGGGTTGGAAGACGTGTGGTGAAAGTAAAAGATCCAACAAAACAGTTTCATTCTTCGGATAATTTTCCCTTGGCTGCAAGAGAAACAAAGCTGTTGCGGAGACGCTATCAACTTTGGAAGTTCTGCCTCGGATCAGTGCGATCAAAGCTGATTCACAGCCAAATACAGGACATCTTGCAGACTTAATAACGTTTGAAACAGTGCCGCAGATTGCTTAGCTTTCGCGGGTAAGGTTATAGGGAATCAATCCTACAATACAGCTACGTAGCCGTTCCTCAATATTATGTTTAAGATGTCTCGCTGTGGCTCAAACAGTCAAAAACAGTATACCCATTCTGTGCATGAAAGGTTTTTATCCGATATCGCTACGTACCTTTATTCAATGCCTGATTTCAAACAACATTTACCATATAATCACATACTGAAAGTGGACGCGAGGAAAGTTATAAACCCGCCAAAGTTGGAACCGACCCTCTCTGCGAACCAAGCATGAACAAAGCTGCCATGGATCAATTGGGTGATGCCCGTCCCCAGTAAGGAGAACGACACTAAATTAAATACCTAAAGACAGTGATCCTTCTGGAGGATTGTAAGTAAGGTATAGACAGATAAATAAACTAGTACTCACTCTCAGCGAACGCGTAAGGAGAACGACGCTGAGAGTGTGACATGTAACGAATGAGTAAATAAGGAGAGAGTGACATGCGCATCTAGCGCGGTAAGAGTTGTGTCCGAACCGCCATTAAGCACCTTCCAATTTGGGACGACCACAGCCACCCTGCCGACGGCTCACTCGGCGGAGTTTCAAATGAAGCCAAGAATCTCTAAGTCAAGCGATACCACAAACGAGCTTTACTACACATGTAAGAAGGTACAAAACGACTTGTATTAATACATTTCTATGAATTTACATAACTAATTGTATTTCGGCGGTACGTACGATACAAATTTGAAGGTCTGAGAGGTAGAATGTGGTTGCGAGCTTGATGGCGCCGGTGCCGCGCGCGATGTTTTGAGGCTGGGTTGCAGCAAAGGGGTGCGCTGGCAGGTGTGCAGGGCGCAATGTCGCGGGTGCCGTGGAAGGCGGCGCCAACATACGAGGAGGGGACGGCGGGCTAGTAATGAAGTCAGTTAGACATGGCAGTGACAGCAAACACGTACCTAAGTTTGCGCCGCTTATCATTTGCCGCCATGGCGCTTGACTTGACCTTGCTCCCGCTGCTTGCCCCAGCGCCGTATGACCTGTCGATGGTCGACTTGCGCGGCTTGCTCCCAGTCTTCCTATTGGCATCATTGCCTCTTGCGTCGCCTTCCAGTCGGATGAACGCGGGACGTGGGTGGATGCCGGCAGGACACCAATGTTGTCCGTCTCCAGGAGCAAGGCCTGCAGCGCCGCTTGGAGATTAGCGACGGATGTGAGCTCCTTGCGGGCCTGCTTTCCGGAGCCGAGCAGAGGCGACATCCATCAAAATGGCCAGTTCCGTAAGCGCAGAACGTTGGGATGGCGGCGGCGCAGATAGTAATGTGGAGGTGTGCTCAGTTGTGGGCGGTGTCGGGGAAGGGGGAGATGTGGGAAGGAATGATGAGGGCTGAGGTCCGTCGAAGACAGGCTCAAAGAGGCGCTGGACCGCGGCCATGTGTTTGCAGAAGGAGATGAGGGGAAGTCGAGGCAATTGCAGCTGTAAGCATCTACGTCGACGTCGTACTTTCTTGAGGGCTGCGACTGCGAGGCGACGAGGTATCTTGCGTCTTCTACGTGTTCGATCTGATCTTTGTGGTACTTCTCTGCGCGCTTGTGTACGTCCATCCGCTTCTTGATCTCAATATCGGGGCCCTCGAAGTTGAGGTCTTGGCGTTGCTGTTTCAAGGCATAGTATGGGACCACCCGCTCCACAAGGGTGTGAACAAGGTGGTCGACGCGACGGTTCCGTTTGCCGAGAAGAAACTTCCACTTGAGGACGTGATGCCACCTAGGCGGTGTTAGTAAACGGAGGGGGTAGGGTAAAGCATATACGCTTCGACGAGCATGTTCGTGTCACACATCTCGAAGATGCTACGTGAGCCACGGTAGACCGCCGACCACATCGCGACCACCTCGTCCTTCATCCAGGTGTCCTCGAGGTATTCAACAAACTTATCCGGCGCCGTCCGCTTGATCTGGTCCCACGTCGCGTCGAAGTCTTCCCGGTTCTCCATACGGATCCATTTCTTCAGCAGTTCCCAGAGCTCGGGCGATTGCGGGATGTGAAAGTGCTGCTGCCATGCGTGAAGCACATGCCACCAACAAAGAAGGATGAAGCTTGACCGTTCATGGTTGACGCGCTTCCAGTCGACCGAGGCGATCTTGCATGCATTGATCTGTGCCCAGTCGAAGTCGGACATGATGTATCGAGGGTCGACGCCGGGGGACCGGAGGTGGTTAAGACGGAGGAAGTACAGGATGGTCTCTTGATGACCGTTCGAAGCGAGCATCCAGGCGATTGGGATTCCGTGCGCATGGTTGTCGCGCACGACAAGAGTGGTCAGTTGCATGTTCTCGTACATTGTCGTATTATGTGTAGCGTCGATGCAAAGAATCCTGTTCCCATACTTGCGGAACATGCAGCGTTGCCAGCCGGTCTGGAACATGAGCGTGAAGACGTCGCCGGCAAGGTTCGAGTGTTCAGGCGGGGGGTCGACCTTGGACTTGAATCCGAGGAGGTGGCCCCGCGCATCCAGCCGTTTCGCCCAGGCGCCACAGGACAAGCCGTCGTCCGGATGCAGCTGAACGTCTTCCGCTTCGATAGCCTTTTCGATCCGGCGTATGTCCCGCAGCTGGATGAGCTGGGTGCGGAGAGGTGTGGGACGAGCTGAGTCGTCATCATCGTCTGAGGCATCGTCAAATTGCTCGTGGTCCTTGTACGCGCCACTGTGAACAAGGTCCAGCTGCAGCACACGTTAGGTCTATTCCAAAACAATTAATGGGTGTACGCACCACTGCGTCCGCTGACATTCGGTCGCGCAGACGCCCAGCAATAAATTCCCTCGTCTCCTTTGGTATCCGTGTGAAGGGCAGGTTGTTGACGTTGAGTGGGTGGTTGTGCTCGTTGTGATACATCCCGAGTAGCTTCGTGGTGTTGGGGTACTGCTTGACGACAAGAGAGCACTGGCAGCCAGTCAGTTTGCTTGGGATCTTGCGCGTGCGCTCCGGCAGCTTCTTCTCAACAACCTTCACCCCGCCAGTGCCATGTCGTGAGCACACGAAACGGCATTTGCGTGAGAAATGAGGGAGGCCGGCGATGGTATGCACCAGCTGTAGTTCGATGGTATTGCGGCGTTGCTCGTCGGTGAGCCAGGTTTTGAATTCAGTCTCGGTGTCCCAGCTGAGGTTGAAGTTCCCATTGGCAGAGTCGGCGCCGAAGGATCCAGGGGTGGGACCAGCTCGGAACAGAGGAGTAGTAGAATAGAAGCAGGAATCAGACGAACTTGAAGCACTGAAAGTGTCGGTCAAAGTCGGTGATACTGTAGGGGAGCCACGCGCCGAGGGGGACCCAGAGGTGGTCGGCTGGAGTTGGAACGATGTTAAGAACGCCTCCATGGCATGGAGCGCCGTTGTCGCGAGCAGGCGGGGCGGGCGAGGTGGAAGAAAGCAGAAGAGGTCGAGCACGTGGGCGCCACATTCTCAATACACTGCTTCGAGCGCCCTGCTCGTCTCCAATTCTCGTTGAGTATCAATGTAGATGTGGAAGAACAATGTATTAATTTCTTATATCTACAGGGAATCGACAGGTAGGTACACATCGAGGGGAGAATACATCAAGACGAATACATCAGGGCGGATACCGTAATTGAAACAAGCTACAATTCGCAATCCTTCTCGTCCTTCTCGTCAAAAAAATGAATGGGATTGTGGGACGACGACCCGGCAGAGGCTAGCGACGAGGATGAGGCAGAGGAATAATTGAAATATAGGGAAGGAATGGAAGGGAAGGGAGAAGACGATGATGCGCGACGTGCCTCGAATGACGATGATGCGCAGCGTGCCTCGAATGACGACGACGTGGAGAGGCGCGAGCTAGAAGCGATGGGAGGCGGCGAATGGCTGAATAGGCGGTGTGAGGCAGACATGATGGCGGCCTTGAATGGAGGGCCAGCAGGCGCGGGATGGCGGCGGAACGTAGGCGGCGTCACAGGCTCCGGCTTCTCCAGCTTCACCATCCGCGTCACCTCGCTGACCTCGAGCTCGTCGGATGAGGAGTCAGCGGGCTCGTTCTTGATCTTGCGTCTTTTGTCGAGTCGCCTGCTTGTCGGCGTCGTCACATAGCTCGTCGGGGTCATCGCGCGGTGGCGCTTGCTGCTGACAGCGGCGGGGAGTTGCACAGGGTAGAGGCTGCGGTTGATGAAGCGGGCAAAGGACGCGATGACCTCGTCCTCGTCGTCAGCGACCGTGCCCACACGGCGGAGAAGCACCGGCTCATCGGTGACAACGTCAAAGGCATAGGCCTGTGGGATGGCGACCCACTGGCCGATATGGAAGTTGAAGAGTTCGTAATACGCATCCAGACGGGAGTGGACGGGGGAGAGGAGGAAGGGGGCAAGGTTGGTGAGGTGGATGGTCGGCCACGTCAGCGCCCAGCCAGCAACATCCTGGACGACGGTCGTGCTGGCCTCGCGACCAAGAACCCAGGATACAAGTGAGATGCGGCGCGTGTGCGGTGCCGTGATGGAGGGCGGAGGTGAGGTCCCAACCGCAAGACGTAGGGCGAGCGCTTCGTCGCGTTCTTCCTGCGACAGCGTCGGCGACGGCGGCAGCGGTGTCAGTGCGGCCAGGCGCGCCACTGCCTCCTGCTGTCAGGCGAGACGTTGGTGCGGCAGTTCGTGCTGGCGGCGGCGCGGGGCTGGGAAGGCGGCGGCGGCTTCAGCGTCCAGAAGCTCGTGCTGGAGACGGGGCGGGGCTGGGAAGGCGGCAGCGGCTTCAGCAAGACCGGCGTCGAGAATTTCGCAGGTGCTGGTGGAGAGAGCAGGTGGGCGGGTCTCGTGAATCCTGCAACGCAAGGTCGCAAGGCTGCGACAGCAGACCTTGCAGCGGCGCATCGCGCACTGGGCGTTTCCTAGACGAGTGCAAGAGATGCATTTGACGCTCGGGCGGGGCGGGGGTTTCGCGGTGGCTGTCTGGGTAGAAGAGAGCGGAGTAGGACGCGGAGCGTTGTTCTGCTGGGCGGCGTTGCGAGGGTGCACACCGAGTTCCCAGAACTTGTAGCGGGGTCCATGAGCTTTGTTGAAACACTGGATGTATAATTTTAGCAAAGGGCGAGACAAGAAAAACACCATAGAACTTACAGCAACATAGTATTTGCCTTCGTTGGGTCCATACTGACATTGGCGAGGAGCGGGCAGAAAGTTGGTGCAAAGCGGCTCCGGACAGAGAGCGTGGCGGGCGTTGATCATCATGGCGTGGTGGTTCGTGAAGAGAGGCATCGCGTTGGGCGGGGTATCGTAAAGGAAAATGTTGGGGCGGCGGTGGTGGGAGAGGAAGAGGAAGGGATGGATGTTTGTTTGGTATGCGGCTCACCACGGCTTCTAGTTCAAGCTCCGCCAGGTGAGCCGCCGGCAGGGTGGCTGTGGTCGTCCCAAATTGGAAGGTGCTTAATTGCGGTTCGGACAGAGTGCGCGGTAAGTACGGGAAATAAAATAAGGGAAGGAACGAGACCGTTAGACACATTACGACTGGAATTTAACACTCCCACTCAGGCGAGGTTTCATCCCAAGCATACGAACAAATTGTTCGTGCTTCACCCCCGTAAGACCCTTGGTGAGACCGTCGGCAGCCATTTCACTGGTAGGAACATAGTCCAGGTCGATGTTGCCATTCGCGATGGCGAAACGAATGAAGTGGTACCGAAGGGCGATGTGCTTGGTACGCGGATGATTGCCGGGGTTTTTGGCCAGCGCAATCGAGCCCTGATTGTCGCCGAGAAGGTCGGTGGGGTTGCGCTGCTCGAAGCCCAACTCCTCGAGAAGCTTTCGAAGCCAAATGGCTTCCTGCGCGGCGCGCGACAGGGCCATATACTCCGCTTCAGTGGAAAGAGGGCCGGTGAAAGCTGCAACTTGCTGCTCCAGCTCACAGCGCCACCAGACATCAAGAAGACGTATCCGCCAGTGGAACGGCGGGTATCAAGATCCCCAGCCCAATCCGAATCGGTGTAACCGAGGATAATGGAGGACAAGTCGTGTCCCAGATTGCCGTCGAACTTGATGCCGTAGTGTTTTGTGCCGCCGAGATACCGAAGTACGTGCATTCCCTGCTTGTAGTGGGCAGCTCCGAAGTTGGAGCAGAACTTGCTCAAGGCCCCCACTGCATACGCGATGTCTGGACGCGTCCCGAGCATTGCGTACATCAACGTTCCGATGAGGCTCTGGTACAGAAAGCTCTCGCGAATACGGCGAGCCTCAGCTTCAGTCTTTGGCGAGTCGTCCTTGGTGAGTTTGACGCCAGAAGAGAGGGGTGTGATGTGTGTACGGCCGTCATTTGCAGCGTAGCGCTCGAGGGCTTTGTCGATGTAGCGGGTTTGCGTGAGAAGCAAGGTCCGTGCGTCCCGATCATATTCGATTGCCAAGCCGAGCAACTGTTTCACAGGTCCCAGATCCTTGACCTTGAAACGACGCCCAAGCAGCTCTTTGTGCTCCTGCATCACAGCAAGATCTGTTCCCAGCAAGGCCATGTCATCGACATATACTGCGAGGAAACAGAGTGCATCGCCACGCCGGAAGACGTAGATGCAGTAGTCCGCGTGAATACGCTTGTACCCCACCTTCAGCTCGCCATCCAGCAATTCGTTCCACACCCGCGACACCTGCTTCAGACCATACAGCGAACGACGCAGCCGCTTAATCTTGCCAGCGTCGGGGCCTGCACCTTCGGGAAGACGAATGTACAGCTCCTCTTTCAAGTCGCCGTTGAGGAACGCCGTGTCAACATCGAGGTGGTGGAAATGGAGCTGAAGCTGGACGGCAAGGGCGCAGAGGACTCGGACAGAGGTGAGCTTTACCACTGGGGAGAATACCTCGTCAAAATCTACGCCAGGCATCTGCGAGTAGCCCTTCGCGACAAGCCGCGCCTTGTACCGCTCGATGGAACCGTCGGGCTGGCGCTTAATCTTGAAGACAAATTTCGCGTCAACGGCCTTGCGGCCAGGAGGTAAGCCCTCGCAGTCCTCAAAGGTTCCGGTCTCACGCAGCGATGTCAGCTCGGTGGCGATGGCCTTGACCCATTCTGCACGGTCAGGCCGACGCATTGCCTCGCGCCAGGTCAACGGGTCGGCGTGCGAGGTTCCAGAACCGTGGGCTGCTGCTGCGAAGACGAAGGCCATGTCTTCGAGTGCAGATTCCTCGAGCTCGGAGTACTCCGAAAGCGCAAACACTTCACCGGCATCTACCTCAACGAAGAAGACCCCTTCATCGTCGTCGTCACCAGCGGCGGCGCCATCCTGGTAACGCTCTGGCAGACGACGCTCTCGCGGGCCCTTGATCTCGGGCGCTGGGCCCAGGAGCTCAAGTTCTGTACGGCGCACTCGCCGAGGAGGAGGAGGAGGAGGAGGAGCCGGAGGCTCATCCTGCGCATCGAGGGTCTCGGCATTGGGTAGATTAACCGGGACCTGAGGTGGTGATGCGGGTGGAGTGGAGACAAGTACAGTACGAGCTGGCGGTGCCGGAGGCAGCTCCGACTTGCCCTTGCCCTTGGTGCGTACGTTCTCGGGGCCATCCCAAGAGTCTCCCACTCGACTAACCTCCTCGTAGTCTCGCTCTCCGTCCCAGACGATCTCTGACAAGTCCACCAACGGCATGGGCGGCACAGGAGGGTCAACACGCTCGTCGAAGATGACATCGCGCGAGATGACAATGCGACGCTTCTTGGGGTCCCAAAGTCGATACGCCTTCACACCCGGAGCGTAGCCGAGTAGAATACACTTGCGAGTCTTGAATGCAAGCTTTTTGCGCTTCGATTTCGGGATGTGAGCATACGCGGGGCACCCAAAGGTACGATAAGCGGCGAGTGAGGGCTTGATGCCGGACCATGCCTCTGACGGGGTCATATCCTTGAGACACGAGACGGGGGGCAGCGGTTGATGAGGTAGATTGCCGCGAGTACAGCCTCCACCCAGAAGCCTGCAGAGAGGTTTGCCGCGAAGAGCATGCATCGCGCACGCTCCACAATGATGCGGTTCAGGATCTCGCTGAGTCCGTTTTGCTCTGGCGTATCTGGAGCCGTCTTCTCATGGATGATCCCGAGGTTTTTGAGGTAATCCTCAAACTGGTCAGACGTGTACTCGCCCCCGCCATCGGTGCGAATGACCTTAATCTTCCGCCCCGTCTGAAGCTCGACCTCCGCTTTGAACTCGCGGAAACATTTGTATGCCTCGGATTTGCGTGCCATAGGATAAACCCAGGTGTGTCGTGTGCAGTCGTCGATGAAGCTAATGAAATATTTCTTTCCTCCGATGCTGGTGGGGAAAGGGCCGCAAACATCTGAATGGACGAGGTCCAGTTTATGTCGGGCACGTTTCATTGAAGGGGGAAAAGGAAGTCTATGTTGTTTGCCATGTAGACAGGCCTCGCAAAAATCTATACGACCTCCCACTGAATTGACATCCTCCACCATGCCTTTTGCGACAAGTCGTTTGACATTGTCAAAGCCGAGATGGCCTAGGCGACGATGAAGGAGGTTAATATCAATTATGGGGGAGGTGGCAAGATTCGCGTACTCGTTTGAGAGCATCGGGCGAGCAAGTAGCCTGTAAAGACCACCGCTGGTTTTTGTAGCTGCAGTGACGCAGCGCCCGGAAGGCGCGAGGACATGACAATCCTTGTCCTTGAAGCGAAGCTCATGCTTTCGGTCTGTGAAGCGTGAGACCGAAAGGAGCGTGGCGGCAAGGTCGGGAACATGGAGTGCATCGGGAATCGAAGCCGGGATGACTTCGTTTGGGCAGTCCATGAGGTATTGGAGCGTGCCGCGGCCGATAGCCTTGATGACGGACGAGTCCCCAAGATGGATGTAGATCGGCTTCTCGAGGAGGATGTACGTCGCATCATTGAAGTGCTGTCGGTTGGGGGAGAGATGTCGCGAGCACCCCGAGTCGATGAATGCATCAGATTTGACAGATTTAGCAAGGAAAGCCACGACATCGGATGCGAGGAAAACATGAAGCGAGCCGTCCTCCCACTGCTTCGCCTGAGTGGAGAATTCGGAGGTCACGGAAGCGAGATGCGCGTGTGCAACGGTGTCGTCACTGTCATCCGAGTCGGTGTCAGAATCCGACACCTCAGCGACCTGGGCGTTGGTTTTTTGCCTTCCCTTTGGACTGAGACTTCTCCAGATCCCGCTTCTTTTTGCGGCAATCGTCCTCGCCATGACCCTTATACTTGCAGTACCCACACCGGGACTTCTTCGAGCTCTTGAAGGATTTCTCCTTGTTTTTAGCGAGAAGAGCGGAGTCAGTTTCAGGAGTACCGGTGATACGGCGGTATTCCTGCATGAGGCGGGTGACAACATCCACTGTCTTGAGTTTATTGGTCTCGGTGACGGATTGGAGGAGGGCGACGAGGAGGGTTTCCCATGTAGATTCGCGGGGAAGAGACATGAGCATGATTTGTGCCAAAAACTCGTCATCGAACCGTTGCGCGGTAGGGAGCTTGCGATTCTCCATTTGGATGAAGGAGAGGTGGGTGTGCATTTTCTCATCCTCGAGATATTTCTTCTCCAGGATGCCGATTTTGATATAGTATGCGGCGAGCCCAGAATGAGAATCCTTGTGTTTCTCTTTCAAAGCATCCCAGACATCCTTCGGCGTGGTTTTGCCGTCGATGTGCTGCAGCTGCTCCTCCGCGATGATGGAGCGGATGGTGTCGATGGCCCTGTCGTTGCGACGAAGGCCTTCGTTGTAAGCACGGACGTCTTCCTTGTATTCCCGCTGAGTCTCCGACCCTAACGGCAGCCGTCGCATCTGCGGCGATGACAGGAGGAGTCGGTGTGGGCAGCGTGATCTCTTCTCTTGTGCAAAGCCGGTATACGCCGATGCGCATAAGCTCAGAGACGGCTCGCGGCTCCCACTCGGCATAGATCCCATCGGTGAGGGGCGTGATGTGGCGCCAACTCGAATCCGAGGGGGTTGACTCCGAGGACATGGCGTAAGTGTGGCATGGGGATGGGAAGTGTTGGGAAGCCGGATATGGATGGAACAAGGTACGAGTGTTGAGTGTTCACTGGTTCGGGACAGCAGTTCGCAGCTGGAAGCTGGAAGTCCAAATGACGTGGCAATTGAAGTGGAGAGAGAACTTCGACGCTCGCAAGCTAGTGCAGGGGAAATTCGAGGGGTTCAATGCTCGTGTAGTTCGCGCGTGTGGACGGGCAATGCTGCGTTCAACGGGTCGTCTAGAATTAGTTACATCGGGGCCCATAACCTAAAAGACAGTGATCCTTTCTCAGCGAACACGTAAGGACAACGACGCTAAATTAAATACCTAAAAGACAGTGATCCTTCTGGAGGATTGTAAGTAAGGTATAGACAGATAAATAAACTAGTACTCACTCTCAGCGAACGCGTAAGGAGAACGACGCTGAGAGTGTGACATGTAACGAATGAGTAAATAAGGAGAGTGTGACATGCGCATCTAGCGCGGTAAGTACGGGAAATAAAATAAGGGAAGGAACGAGACCGTTAGACACATTACGACTGGAATTTAACAGAAAATGATTTTTCTAGAGGGCCATCTGAATTCATGAATTGAGGGCACCCTTGAAAGTAGAGGTAGGAGCCGCGCGGCCTGAATTCAGAGGGGGAACGGAGGGTCGAGAGAAGCGGAAATGACAATGTCATCATTGATGTGGCGATGCCTGGTCCGTGATCCGGTTCAAGTTCAACCTTTGGTTTGTCTCGAATGGGCGTAACGACCACGTTACTGCCTTTGAATCCGAGACGAGAGAACCAGGACCCACCGCGATTGAGGCCAACAGTTAGACTCCCTAGGATTTAACTCCATGTGGACAATGAAGCGTGTCTGACCTTAATTGGAGCGCAAGGGGGAGATGCACACCCCTGCCAGTGCACCTGCGACACCTGTGGAGGACAACCTAAACTTGGATTCCAGATTACACCGAGCCATCGAAAACCTGTCTCATCATTACAGCTAATTGCAGTACCGAAGGCGCGGATCGAAAAATTGCCGTTTTGGGCTTTTTTTAAAAAATTCTCGCGACCGATTTGTCCATATCTTGATGAGTTCTGCACAGACTCGGCTGAAACCTAGCTAAATAATTTGTATTAACTCATATGCAACTAATGACAGAGAGAAATCCTTCAAAATATCATATTCAGTGCTGACGGATTTTCGGCATCACGTACATAGTCCTTGATACCGCCAGTCCCTTGATTCCATCTCCATTTCTCGGCTTTTGTATATTCAAATTGTTGTGACAAGCGAATGTTGAATCGGTGGTGTTTGGCCGGGAACCAACCTCGCTGTCAGACCTTGCATTGCTGTAAATTCCAGCACCAACGGAGTGGAAAACAGGGCAGGAAGTGTGTCAGAGATGTCGTGCAGATTCCCACGGTGAGCGAAAAAAAAAAAGTGATTCAAGAAAGCTCCGGGTGACGTGATAATGTCGCTGACAGAGACCATGCCGCGGAAGGGAGAGGCCGCGGCAATTGGACTAACGAGAGCGAGAAAACGGCAATTTGCGTTTCGTAAAAGCAGGCGAATGCTACGATCAAACAGCGTGCCCAACCGATGTCAGCCCAACGAGTCTCCGCTTTCTCGCCCACCTACCTGCCCACTTACCTGGTGACCCACCGACCCAAAAATGACTCTCAGCCTCCAGGTACTTGCCGTACTTGAATATCAGACTTCGTCGGAGGTAGTACGAGCTGGAATAAGGCCCTGAGGGACTACTCTTTTGTTGAACCTTCGTGACGCATGCCGTCATCTGCAGTTAGAACTATGCCGATGATCGGTTTTGTGTTGTCAATGTGTCGAACTTCTATTCCGATCAGTTGACTGTATCGCAGCTTCGCCGCCGGAAACCAAGCTCTGCGCTTCGCCCAAGGGCCCACTGATGGGCGTTGCCAAATCGGGGTTTGTTCGAAAATCATTCACGCTCATTCAAAAGTGGGCGGGAGGATCCAAGAACAAGACCTCCGAACCCCGAGTCGGAACCCGAATGGAGATGGAGAGAAGCGAAATTGACTTGAAACTTTTCGAACCTGTGGCGGAGTTCGCCGCGGACCTCCTCTGTCCTCCCAGTCTACCACACTGGGATGAAACAGCTTCATTCGAAGGTACATAGCCAGAGAGTGAGAGGGGGAGTAAATTGCAAGGGTTGTAGTGCAGTACATGCACGCTAGTATGCGCCAACCGTCGAATCAAGATTTGAACCTTCTTTTGCGGATCAATAGGCCTCAGGGACATATCGGCTACTGGCACATCACGAAACCTCAGTCGGTCATAAATACAAATACTCCACACGTCGACAACAATCCGTAGTAGCAGCTCAATGGACGCGGGGCTTCTCCAGAGCATCGTCGTTGCGCTTGAGAACGTGCTCACCACCCGTTATCTCAGCGGTGAGTTACTGACTATTCCTTCTGGATATCCAACCGGTAGGCCTGCCTACTGATGACTTGCCCCACTGCCAGCCGCTGGTTATGTGGTGCTGCTGTACGACCACCTGCTGACGCTGGACGACGAGGTGAAGTACATATGGAGCGCACCTACCACCATCGCCAAAATCCTGTTCCTCACGCTTCGATACATGGTCCCTCTGTTCCTCACAGGGGAGACTATAAGTACGCGTAATCAATCGCTCTCTCAGAGTCCGCCGGCTTATAATCATTAGCGCGCAGCGGTCTGGCGGTTATCCCAATGTCTGATGCTGTATGTCCACACCCTTATTGCTCGATTCATTTCTAAATCCAACCGCTACAGGCGTGAGCCACACTCTCCTGATCAAGTCGCGAGGTTTAACTCGTTCCACGTAGGTGCAAAATTTGGACTTCCCTCGCGGTACGGCAGCATGTTGCTTTCCTCTCCCTAATCTAATCTCAGATCACAGACGTACGCGGGCTGGATCTCGATCACCATATCGAACTTCCTCGTTCTGTTGCGGATATGGACGACTCTCCCCCGCGGCCACCGCCTCATCACCTGGTCCCTTGTATTTTACATCATCATGCAGCTCGGGAGCTTCGCCGTCACAACCTGGGTGATATCCAACATGATCCGTGCGTTTATTCAGTTCGCATTACCTGTCTATTTTGACGCTGTGCACCAGCTGTGCTCTTCTTCGACCCCGTCGCCTGTTTCTGCTCCTTCTCCACCAAACCGAACGTTGCTGGACTCTGGATTCCTGGGGTGCGTTCTTTTTTCTATTGCTGAACCGCGCTTTCAGACCCAACCTACTCGATGTAGCTCATATTCGAGGTGGTCGTCTTCGTGACCATATGCTGGAATGCGCTTGACCGCCCGCGCGCGCTCAGCACCGACTCAGAAACACACATAACGCGGTTGCTCTTTCGTGATGGGGTGATTTATTTCATCGTACGTCGCTCCTTAGAGAAGTCCTCTGTAAGAAAAAATCTTACTTTTACAAATAAACCTCTTGCTACGGTAGATTCTTTTCGGTGCGCCCACTTGCTTTCTTTTCAGACCACAATTCTGAAAATTTCACATGCACCAGTACTCCGCGTCGCCAATACAGTGCTCGCCTTAGTTGCACATGTCTCCCTGATATTCGTTGCCGTCTAGTGCGTTTATTCCTCATTGGGACTCACTTCTGTTGATACCTTCATATTTGCGCCGAAACAGCTTCATCTGGGCCGGGACGACGATCACGACGAACAGACTAATCATTAATTCGCGGCGCGCAGTTGCAGAGGCGGAACAGCGACGAGAGGTGTTACTCATGGCGGAGGCGGAAGAACACGAGAGAGTCACGGATGACTTGCAACTTGACCAGAGCGTCAATGACTTGCAAAGCATCGATCAGCAAACACGATCACGCAACGCGTCCTATGTCCGGTGGTCGAAGGGCGGGTCCTTTTGGGCAACATAAAAAAACTCAGAGTTAGTGCTGTATCTCTAAGCCTGTATCACCATGGATGGTCCGCCGCTAGAATGTATGAGCTGCATATGAGGGCCAGTGCACACGAGTGAGGGATCGAGATCTGGTTCAGTTATGATCGAACATGTACAGGACCGTCACTCCCTAAGACTGTGGAGGTGGAAGCAGACGTACTCAGAGACACGAGAGGTATGATATTCGGCGACCGAGACATCTGACTACAATCTCAGAAGTCGGGCACTATCACCTCGGGTAGTAGGTACATCAGATGAGCACGCGATTGACCGAGCTGAAATTCGGCCCGGGGATGCAGGGAGAGGGCGGAGCTGAACTTTCAGGCCGATATGATTTCAGATGTGCTGGGCACGGCGGTTCGAAACGTCGTGGATCGCGATATAAATCATTGATAAGAGTCGCGAGTCGACGAACCTGCTCGAAAGACTGATTGAACGTGATTAACTTCGCATGTGAGAATCAGCCCACCCAACTTGAAGTATTGGCCATGGAGGCTTCGAACACCGCCCGTATTGATACGTAACTCTTAGCCTACAAAAAGTTACGATGTCATATGTAGTAGACTGACTGTTCCAGTTGTGGGACCGCGTCAGTATAATACACCTCCTCCTCCTCTGCCAGATGAACATGCAAGGCGATAATTGCGGGAAGAAGAGGGCCGCAGAGTAGCGATGACTCCGTTCATGATGCAGTCCTGGTCCAGCGGGAACACATCGTTCTTGGCCCCAAGTATGTGATCATTCTGGGTTGGGAGTGTCGGACACGGCACCAATTTGCGTCGATCCATCAGACGCGGATATGGTGGAGACTCGAGAGAAGTAAGAAGAGCGCGGAGATAGAGAAGCTGAGAAGCCGAGAGAATATCGCACCGTGGATAACATGACTGTTGGATAACGATAAGGCAGCCGCCCGCGGATAACGATGTCAAAGATTCTGACCAGTCGTGACATTGATTTAGAAGTTAACATGGTCGAAAACTCTATTTGATTCTTGAACGTGATTGAATCCGTGCGTGAGGCTGGAAGATAAGATGGAGGGAACACACAGACGAAGGCAGACTCTTTAATCTTCGTCCAGCGGACTTGTGAAACTTGGGCTGAAGATAATCGACCTGGAATGAACCCGATCGGAATTTCAATGCATTAGAAGGTCGAGTTCTCGACCTGGATCGGATTTTCACGGGCATCCGGCAGAGAAGAGAGGTGCTTGCCGGGCGGGTGTCGGAAACGGAAAGCGAGATCCAGGACGGGCGCGGGAAGGCGGTAATTCGGCGCGATATCGGTGGGAGAGAGACGAAACATTGGGAGCCGGGGGTTGGGGACACCGTGGTAAGGATTTGTGAAAGTCGAGGTTGCACACGCAGGTGAGTCGCGGAAAAGGTATATTCGGGGCGCAGGGAACTGGCGCGGGGGAATACAAGGGACTACGGAAATAGACGGATATACGCCGAATATAAGGACGAATCTGTTACGACGGATAGGGGGGTAGGTAAGGTAACCGGGAAGCGCGGCGCGCGACGATCCCATTTCCAACAGGATTGACTGCGACGGGCCAGACCCAAGGACCCAGATTCTAAGATGAACAGCCGGGACTCTGTAAGGTCACGACCATGAGAGCGTATGCCACCGCTAGAATCAACAATGGGTCTTGTATATTCGACGGCGTTCATCTGTGAAGCAACCACCTTCCGAGTCGTATTGCCACGCCGGTACCAAGTGCTCCCGCATCCAATTGCCTAGACTTGTGGCAGACCCCCGGTCACTATTAGGCTTTGATTCGGTGTCAAAATAGAGTAAATCAAGGTCGAAAATGGCTCTGACTGCGGTCACCGGAGAGAGTAAATCAGCTTCGAAAGTGAGTGAACCCCCCCTCCGTGTAAGCACCTCCTGAGAGGTCTCAGAGCGTCGGAAACGGCGAAAATCGATAACTAGTGATCGAATAGAGAGCTTGAGCCCAAGCCCAGGACTTAAATTCACCTAACGCCGCGGTTCGGTCACCCAAAAGTTGGACTAGCCGCTCATTTTTAATGTTTGACTGTCCATGTCAATTTCTCGGGTTCGTGTAATTACCGCTATTTTGGTAGTGGGTTTTGTGGAACAAAAAACCAAGAGTGATGGAGCGTATCTTCTGATTCTGTCTCTCGGGGATCCATGCACTTGTTTTGGTTGTC
Source organism: Mycena olivaceomarginata (assembly GCA_029378375.1). Classification (NCBI taxonomy): domain Eukaryota; kingdom Fungi; phylum Basidiomycota; class Agaricomycetes; order Agaricales; family Mycenaceae; genus Mycena; species Mycena olivaceomarginata. Next base: position 29,523 of record JARKIC010003072.1, read on the forward strand.
TTTCTATGATCCCACCTCTTCCCTCAACCGTCTTCATAGAAGCAACCATAAAGCAACACGCATCATCGTTCAATTCAGTCTGAACCATAATTCCGAATTTCCGATCGTGACCACAAAATCAATAGCCCGACGACGAAGGATAGTTGAACAGAAACGGTCCTCAATCTCCGACATGTACGAGGTGGAGCCCGCTATTTTATGTTGCCGGTTATGTTGCCAGGTACCTTGATTAAGATCGATTCCCGCACCCGCCGCGGGAGCAGATCATATGGTAAGTAGCAGATAGACGCGGTGGGGTGGTACGGTACAACTCATAACGAACTGAGAAGTTTAAGCCCCTGTGCGGTAGGTCATGTACTCGAAGGCTCGAGCATCCGCCCACCAGAGGCATGGTCTAAGTGAGCCGACAAAAAAAAACCGCGAGCGCGAGGTCTGAGTGCCGAATCAAATATAATCCCGCGAGGCGCCAGGCCGTTCATGAGCTAAGATTCTGAAACTATGCGGACAATGCAACCCAACCCAACTTGATGACGGAGATGGTTAATCGGATATAGCCTAATAAATAATGAATTTATAATGCCATCCCATGATTGAAGGATCTAAGTGGATGGCTGACGGGAATCGGGGACGAAGAATTGTATCACTGTGAATGAGCGAACAATGTCTCGAATCCCAGTCAGTTGTGGTCGTAGTCGTGGCAGTCTGCGACGTTGGGGATGCTAGCCTGAGGATGGATTCATCCGAGCCCTATTCCAAGCAACTGCATTGCATGGCCATGAACCGACGGATTAAATCCGCCGGCCGAATATACACCGGCTGCAACTATGTCAGGATAAATAGTTGTCTGGTTCAATGAGCTACAGCATGCGAACAATGCGTATATTCCCAAAAGATATCATTGCAAACGTAATTCAGAGCCATGAGTGAGACATTTTTACTACTACGGTTAAATAACAAGATGGTGAATCAAGGACAGAACGTGATGGTGTACGCGGCGTTCTTGTTGGTGGGGCAGGTCCAGAGCGCGGTGCCGCTGGGCTCGTCGTACGCGAAGGCGTAGGCGTTCGGGCAGTTGTCCTCTACGGGTCGGAGTCAGTTGAGGAACAAAGGGAGGAGGCAAACAATACTTACTGAAGTAGTGGTAGTTCGTAACGCCACTGGAGGGGCACGTCGGCTGCGTGCCGTGGATGCCGCTGCAGCAGTTGGGCGAGTTGTCTGCGTGCCCATTCAGGGCGTCGACGGTGCAGGCAGATTTGCAGCCGACGGGGAATCCCGAGGCGTCGAAAGGGCCCTTCTGCGCGGCGGGGGCAGTTGGGGGCCGAGGTCAACCGGGCAGGAGGGGATCCCGCAACCGACGTTGTTGTCGATGCGCATGCTGAGTAAAGCGTAAGCTTTAATTGTAAGGAGGAGGAGGAGGAGAGACGCACGGCAAGTTGTACCCATCGACGAGTGAGACGTCGAAGAAGTCAGTTCCACCACCGTTGAAGTTGAACTCGGCGAGGGTGGCGGGAGGGACACCGGTGCGGTGTTGACGTCGCAGAGCAGGCCGCCATTGCACCCGCCGTCGATGCACGAGTTGGGTCCAGGGTTGCTGGAGAAGTCGCAGTTGCGGCGACCCCAGATGCGGCCGTCCCAGTCACTGGGGACGTCGAAGGGTGACCTTCGTGAAGGACGCAGCGGACCACCCGGTCGCCTGGGAGGGACGGCCACCGGAGGAGGTGAAGAGCGCGGGCCAGATGGTGAACGGGCAGGCGTTGTACACCGTCATGGTGCGCGCGGCAGCGGTGGAGGCCAGAGCGAGGGAAGAGCGACGGACTTCATATTGTTGCAACTGAGAGAGGTGCACTGATTTTTGGGTTGGTTCAGCGATGGTTTATATACCGTAGTTCATCTCCATCGGCGTGGCTTGGCGCGCAGTCCCGTGGTCGCTGCAGCGTGGCGGGGAGATTGTGGCCGCTCGAGTCGAGGTCCTCGTGCCGGATCATCAGAAGCGAAAGCACCAGTCGGAATCCCAAAGAGGCGGTATCCATGACGTCGATCACGTCGATCACCACTCGGCCGATGCGGGGGTCCCGCATATTGCCTTTCCCTGATTGAGAAACAAACGTGAAACGAGCGGCGTAATCTATTTTATCGTGGTCACAAGTTTGGAACATCTATGTCGGAAAACACGGATCTTGTGCTGGCATGCGTGCGACCCGAAACATTCTCGACAGTTGAGCATTGACACCCCTGAGGCGTAGGCCTGTGACCTGCCTTCACCGTGCATGATATGTCCTGAGTTTACAACCTCCATCTCGTTTCAGATTACTTTTGGCACGACATACATCTTGAATTTGATTTCAGAGGTAGGTCAGGAATCACACAGTTCAGTTCAACCGGCGGGACGACTGAGATGGGGAAGGTAGGTAAAGCATGCCGCGGATCATCCGCGTTTCATCAGGTAGGTTGGGAAATCTGGTTGAGTGGATGTTACGATGCGCGGGAGATGGTCCTTGAAGACTGTGGTGGGTCAGGCGGGGTGGCTATGATGTCACCGGCGTCGGATTCGTCGTGCGCTCGATAAACAGCATGGAACGTTCGTCGTTATCCGAACTATGACGATTGACACGGGAGCAGGGACGGGTATAGGTGTGTATGCCCTGGAGTGCTCCACCTTGCTTTCCGGCTTCAAGCTTCCGCAGCAGATTTACGATCAGTCAACGATCAGTACTTGCTGCGGTGAGTACCAAGATTTCCGCCGCTCTTGATGAACCGTAAATATCACGGCTATCTAAAGCGCTCACGGATGCAAATCGCACCCACTGATTCTCGCCGGACTTGAACTTACTTACGACCCGTAACAATTTCCAGGCGGCCTGTCGCAGCTTTAGCTGGTCGGCCAGGCCCCCACTTGGCCAGCCATGCGTGAGGGTGTGATCTCGGGAGCGGTAGGTAGGCGCTCAATGTGGGCGTGTTAGTATTTACAACAATAGCCACCGAAAAAATAGAGTAATTAACGGCCTATTCAACAATTCAACAATTAACCATGATGGGATCAATGGCACACCAAAGATCACACGGGATGCAATGCGAGAGCGCCTAAAGTTTAAACAAGCGACGCCGCCTGGCGCACCTCTATCCCTGACTTCTCCCTGCAGCCTGAGATGTTCTCGTCAATGACTTTCTGCGGGAAGAAACTAAGTAACCACCGATATTATACACGGCGAGGCTACGCCGCTTTCCGAGCTCAACGCGCTCAGCTTCGTACACAGACAGGATTTCCGGATTTTTTCTTGAAATCTGGATTCAATAATTTCAATCACTCGGGGTTTCACTCTACCGACACTCTCCTCGGCTCTCTTCTACCTCGACTACGTTTCGGATCTTGCTGTTTCGTTTCGTTCCGTTTCACTCCGGGCACTTGCTGCGGTTTATGCATGCCTGGGGGCGAACACGAACGCAACCGACCCAGGCGCTCGAAGCAATATGCAAGCGCTGAACAGTGCTGAATCCATAAGTATAACTGTAACGGGCCGGACCGCTAAGTGCATCCGGCGCGCAAGTCGTTAAGGAACCAGGATTACTTAACTCCACGCGGTTTGGGAAGTTATAGTGACGAGGGTTGAGCCCTCAAATGTATCAATGATATTGCAGGGCCGACGAGTTCGCCGTTTCTCTCCGCCGTAAATACACTGGCCAGACCTACTGTCGGTCATACTGGTTGACTCACTTTCTTCGAATCCGAGTCGCCGCGGTGCCCCAAATCCAATTCCGAGGGAGTGCATCCTATTCAAATCCGTTCCGTACGAGTCTGCCGACTGGTTTGAATTTGGACTATTTCTCCGACTCCGAGCCGTTGCGTCGCATCCTATGTATCAGCCAAATCGTAAACGACTTGCCAGTGGCGGAACACTGAACGGAATTGATCCCCGTCGGGTGCATTCAAATAGATTCACGGCTTTCTCAATGTATCACTCAGGCTGTGCCTTTGGGATGTCTGGTCAACCTCGCGGGTTTTTCCACAGTCGCACCTCGCCTGACTTGTGCTCCGCGCTAGATCCCGTTCATCCGTGCCGCCACTGTATGCTACAATCATCTATTCCAGGGTCTGCCTCCGTGGTGAAGGCGCTAGTGCGCTCCACCGACCCAGTTGACCCAATGGTGATGCTCCTCGTACAAGGTTCCTCTGAATGTTTTTTATTCGAGTAGGCCGGAGATCGTCATCCTACCCATCCCTCTCCGTCTGACGGCTACCGCACAGCGATGTTCCACTCTTCCACTCCCGCACCCCACGCCACGGTTGTGTCCTGCCCCAGTGGGAACGATGGAAAAGCGGCAGAGCGCCGGCAGGATTGCGGCTGTCTGCAAGAGAAGCGCCTGTCGAAGAGTTCTGAGGTGAGCACCTTGGTAGTGATCTCGGTGATGATCTAGGGCCTGGGTCCGCAGCTTACACCAGACTTCGGACGATGCCGGATATATGCAACGAAGGTCAGGAATTTGGCTATGGTATTCAGCTCCCACGTTCAAGAGCCATGCTCGCCCGCGTGCCATCTACAGGAGAGTTTTTCAGCGCGGCCAGGGGAGCTTTGAAACTTGCACGACCCATCGAATGTTTGACAGCTCTGCCAAGGAGGCGAGGAGAGTTTTGCTGCCATGTGGACTACTCACCCTCGTCCTGATTCCTGATCTGATACACAGAGTTTGCGCATGACACGACCAGCCCGTTTTCCCACTCGCAGCCGTGGAAGCCTTCTCCCATTTTGTTGTCGACCGGTCTTCAAGTGTAGCGAGGAGAAAAATAGGTGATTATTGTTTTCTCGAGGTCTTTACATACTGCACGCAAATTAGTGTGGTCAGTCCGTTTCAGCTGTGTACGGAGTCACCGGTCGACATATGGCCTTGGATGCGAGCGCGGAGATCAAGAACTAAGTATAGTGCATCCGCCTGACTCGGATCGCAGTCCGTTGCATTGAGGGTACGTAATCATTCTGGTGAAACCTCATGGAGTGGTTGCAATAAGATATGAATCGTTGCGCATACCCAACGGTTGTGAAGGCAGCGGGACACAAATTCCGGGATATATCACAAAGAAATACAGCCGGGATCCAAATGAATCCTGGCATCAACGACACCTGTGCAATGAATGCAACCGTGCGAATGTGATACCATCAATTGATCGCCGTTCTTCGGCTTAGCCTAGCCCAGAGTTAAACTTGTCCACAGAATTGTCAGAAGCCACCACAAAGCGAAATTTGTTGAAAACACGCGGATGGGCATGGCGCCATTGAGATCTCTGCACACTGTGCGCAAATTGGCGTGGTCGCTGCGCGGGAGCTGTGCATATGAGTCATTGGAAGTCTATACCACGAACCTGGCTTCCGATCTCCTCCAGAAGCTCTACGAATAAATCGAGGAGCATGATTCAGCGAATTTCGAGGGTCGTGAGGGAATCGTATGGGAGTGGGAGGTAAGGTGGAGCCTTTTGCGGCAAACATATCGGATCGTGGGAGGTGTGCGGGACTGCATCAAGTACCGCCTCCTGATTGATGAAAGCTGCGCAACCAACTAGAGAGACCGACGAAGAGGAGCACTAGGTACCCACGTGTACGTAATAATTCGTCCACGTATTTTCGATACCCAATACTGTCAGAGAAAATAGCCAATACTGATCGGCCTACCTGGCAAGCACTTCAGGAATCAATTGCTCTCGCACGCACTGGGAAAGTGTCTTGGGTCAATGATCTTGGAATCGTGCT
>JARKIC010003073.1:0-35256 GCA_029378375.1 Mycena olivaceomarginata
GGGACCAACAACAGTCGCTTCGGAGAAAGTGAGAAGCAGGTGATAACCCTTGTTCGCGAAGAATGGAGACACGCCGGTAGATGTGTTAGGAGCGTTGTTGAGTGCGAACTCTCCGAGAGGGAGGAGTTCAGCCCAGTCGTCCTGGTGATACACACAATACATGTGGATGTACTGCTCGAGGGTTTGGTTCATGCGTTCAGTTTGTCTGTCGGCCTCGGGTGATGGCCAGACGTAAAATGCATGGTCATGTTGAGAAGTTCGCCCAATGCGCAGGAAAAGGCGGAAACGAATTCCATGCCTCGGTCGGAAGTGACGTGGGACGGAACACCGTGTTTGGAAAAGACATGAATGAGGAAGAACTGGGCGAGTTGTATGGAGGTGATATGTTGATCGCAGGGGAATAAGATAACCTGCTTGGATGCACGGTCAACAATGATGCAAATGCAATCAAACTCGCCAGAATAAGGAAGGAATTCAACGAAGTCAATGGATATTGAATGCCAAGGACAGAGGGCGACCGGTAATGGACGGAAAAGACCGTATGGCTTGTGCCGAGGGGCCTTGTTGCACTTGCAGTGAGTGCAGGACTTGCAGTAATCACGGACGAAACTACACATTTCCGGCCAGGGGATATTCACGCCAGACGAGAGCCAAAGTGCAGTTTCTGTCCAAAGTGGCCGGAGAGTTATTTGATCATGCTTATTTTGCAGGACACGTACGCAGAGAATATCTGGTGTATCACCTGTAACCTGCGGGACATAGATCCGGTTGTTGAGAAGAAGAAGACCGGTTGGATCCATGGTCCAGCGCGTAGAGCCGGAAGTGCCGGAAGTCGCGGAAGCGATGCCGGAAACAGCAGCGGGATCGTCAGGATAGTGGGAAAATGATTCGCGGTGCAGCAAGTCAACGTCCATGACGAGAGATGCTTGGAGACAAACATCCTCGAGGAAGGTAGCATTAAGCGATGCGGATAACTGGTTGGAGGTGAAAATGGGCCAGAAGTTCTGAGGATTGATCTGGCTGAAGGCTGTTATCCCCGTCTTTAGGGTAGACGTCCCATCGTCTAGTTTAAGGCATCGGGTTTACCTCCAAGCTTTCCGGGTCGGAACCGGATTACCATATTGAAATGGCAAAGGTACTCGGACCAGCGTACTTGCCGACAGGTAGGACCTTAGTCGAGGCAAAGTATTTGAGGTTCTTGTGGTTTGTGACAACATCAACAGTGAGAGGGGCACCCTCGAGATAATGACGCCAATGAGTAAAGCAATCAAAAATAGCGAGGAGCTCCTATCGTGCATGTCATAGTGAGTTCCGAAACCGTAAGTGTTCGGCTCCGGAAAGCCAACGGGATGGAATTCCCTGTCGTCTCCAAGAATGGAGATGAATGCCCGCAATAGCAATAGTCGGATGCGTCTTGTCTGACCATAATCTGACGGCCGGGAATCCAATGATGGAGAACTGGAGCAGCCGTAAATGCGTGTTTGGAGAGTGTCGAAGGCCGATTGACAAGCGGTTGTCCAATCTTACCGTTTGCTAGTACGAGTGAGGCGGGTGAGTGGAACGGTAATGCCAGAATAGCCGTAAATGAAGTGCCGATAGAAGTTACAAAAACCAAGGAAAGACTGACACATCCTTCACTTTCAGAGGTATGGGCCAATCCGTAATAGCGGAGATTTTGTCCGGCGCCATGCGGAAACTGTCAGGCGACAGGATGTAGCCGAGGTACTCGCAGGTGGTGACACTGAACTTGCACTTGGATAGCTTGCAGAATAATCCAGCTTCGCGAAGGTGCCGGAGCTGGAGCACCTCGCGGACGTGGTCCGTATGGTTGCTGGATCGTCGGAATACACCAGGATATCATCCAAGTATACCACAACGTACACGTCCAATAGATCCGCGAAGAGGGTGTTAAGGAAGCGCTGGAAAGCAGCTGGTGTGTGTTGGAGAGACCTTCTGGCACGACTCGGAAATTATATGAGCCGTAGCAGGAGTGGAAAGCAATTTTGTACTCGTCGCCAGCGGCGACCCGGAGCAAATGATAGGCGTGGCGAAGGTCCAGTTTGGTATAAATACGCGCCCTTTCCAGGAGCGTTGAGGAGATCCACGATCAGAGGAAGCAGATAACAATCCTTCTTCGTGATGCGATTCAATCCACGATAGTCGACGCAGAGTCGGAGACTTCCGTCTTTCTTCTTAGGGAAGAGGATAGGAGTACCATTGGAGGAACGAGACAGGTAGATAAATCTGCCTTCAAGTTCTTGTCGAGGAACTCCCGGAGCGCCGTAAGTTCGGCCGGAGAAAGGGAATAGATCGGGCCGACCGGAGGCTCAGCACCATCGACAGTCTCAATTTTAAGGTCGAATTCGCGATGAGGTGGAAGGTTGTAAGCCTCTGATTCGGAGAAGACGTCGGCGAAGTCCGTGATACTCCGGTTTGAAATGCCAGACAAGTTCGCAAAGTTCGGCTCAGTCGAGGTACCAAAGCCGTTAGTCTCTTCGACCGGAGATGCACGGAAGCGTATACTGGACAGTGCCTTTGTCGCGAATAATCGCGTGGAAGGCAGCCGCATTGACCATAGACACAAGCGGGGCAGAAAGTGAACGGACGAGGCGCAGGGGCCTCAATCGGAATCTCCATAGAAGGAGCGGGGTTCAGGCGAAGACATCAGCGATATTGACGAAGGAAGAGCGGGGCTGCCGGAAGCTCCGTCATCTCCGTAGCCGGAGAGACCACAACAGGATCCCGAATAGTTTCCGGGAGTGTCAACACAGTAGACTCGTTGTAAACAGGGCTGAACTTTAGTGAGGCATTGCGCCAATCAATCAACGGATTGTAGCGGCGTAGCCAATTTAGTCCAAGAACCAAGTCACAAGCAGAATCTAGACGGTTGAAGTAGAATTCCATAGAATGGACATCGCCAGAAGGGAACCGAGGGAGCAATTGAAGCTGTCGGTCAATGATGGATGAGGAGCTGTCGAGATACCGGAGTTTAACCGGTGCAACCGCATACAGAGAATACCCATTTGATTCGCAAACCCTAGTAGACACAAAACAGTGCGAAGAGCTGGAGTCGATGAGCGCCTGCAAGCGGGAGTTGAATCCCGCGGCAACTCGTTGTACAAAGATGGACGCAGGGTTAGACCTGCGTCTGGAGTAGGGAAGCCGGAAAGAACACCGGAAGGCGAGAGAAAGTCCGCAGAGAGTAATGATACATCGAGGTCAACATAAAAGGCATTAGGGGAAAGAGTGGACGCGTTGAGAGTACCTAGGGAAGCACCTCGGAGTCAACACGGCTCGGACCAGGTGCAGAGGTATCCGAGCCGCTGCCTATTTTTTTTGACTCGGAAGAAGATGCATCAGCGCAGGAGTAGCGGAATCGGAAAACATTTCCGGTCTTGCCTTGAGCATTAGCCGGACGTTTCTTGCAGTCAGCCATTTTATGGCCCACACTGCCGCAGAACATGCAGAGGTTGTTCTTCATGCATTGCTCATGCTCCTCTGGCTTGAGTTTGCCAGAGGAGTCAAGCTTGGCAGCGTACAGCTTCGCCTGCTTAGACCCGGAGGCCTGAGCCATGTTACCGTTTGCCAGAGTGTTGGCTGTTGAATTGGTCTTGGGCGGAGAGTTGGATTTTCCACCGCCCTTGCCTTTACCCTTGGACTTGCCACTACCACCCGAAGCCAGAGCGCCGGAAGTATCACCGGAAGATTTTCCGGCCGGGGGCGGATTCGCAGCAGCACGCTCACCCGCACACTCTGAATTACAGCAATGGTATCGCTGATTGAGCTGCAAGGCCGAGGGCTTTCAGTCCGGCAAGCGAGGCCGGAAGCGGATTCCGTGCCATGGTGTCCTTGATACGGCTCGGAAGGCCGTGGTAAAACAACCCGGAAAAGGGCGGCCTCGTTATACCCCGTCATAACTGCATGGGTGTCGAATTCGAGCTGGTAGGTAGCCAGCCGATCTCCAGGCTTCATGGAGAGAGACTCCAATGAAATCTGCGCATCCCCAAAGGGATCATGCGGGCCGAAGTTGGTTGCAAGCTCCTGAATGAAGAGCTCCCAGTTGCCATCCCAAAGCGGGATGGGAACTTGTCTGCCAGCGAAGAGGTTGGGCTGGAACCACTGCTGAGCCGTACCGCGAAGATACGACCAGACATAGAAGATCTTCTTGTCATCGGTCGGAAAATCTTGCGGACGTTCCGTGATGTGCCGATAGATCTGCGACATGAACGTGGTGAATTTCGACGGATCGGAACCATCAAAAGTGTCTGGAGCTCGAGAAGAAGTACGAGTGTGTCAGGGGAACCCCCACTCCGGCCGCTTCGGGCGGTTTTCCTTCGGCTGCTTCGGCCGCTTCGGACGCTTTTCCATCCGGACCGGCTCCGGATACTTCGGATGGTTTTCCGCCCGGCGCTCCGGATACTTCTGCGCCCTTCTATCCGACCGCCAAACCGCCCGAGACATCCGTCCGCTCTCGCTGGCATGTGCTGTGTGACCAGGCCCGCGATCATTGTAGATACATGCGGACACGTGCTACTGGGTAGTTACCAATTAGTATATAAGGTTTCGCCTGGCGTGGGAATCCTCATCCTTTCTTCTCTTCGGATTCCCCCGCTAGGTGCGTAGTATTTCCACTCCTGTATTCTAGTACCTATATTTATACTTTGGATTCCCCCGCTAGGTGCGTAGTATTTCCACTCCTGTATTCTAGTACCTATATTTATACTTCGGATTCCCCCGCTAGTTTCCGCACCCCGCGCCGAGCTTAAGGTTGCCCTTACAGAGTGGAGCGAGGAGGTGCAACCAAATTCTGAGCGAGGAGAGAGCCATAGCTTGGGCCATTTGCTGAACGGCAATATCAAGCTGAGGGTTATGCGGTGCCGGAATATGAAGTGTTGGGCCCAGAGGGCCTTGGGGACCGGGAGGACCTGGAGAACCTGGAGGCGGAGCCGGACCAAATGGTCCACCACCACCACCACCACCTCCACCGCCACCAGGTCCTGGATTCGGTGCCGGAGCACCAGAGCCGGAGGGCATTCCAGCGGGAATGGATGGATGAGGTGAAGGCGCACCGCCAGAAGGCGGGCCACCGCCTCCTCCACCACCGCCGGAACCATCACCACCATTACCGCCGGAAGAGCCGGAAGGCCCAGGAGGCAGAGGCAGAAAAGAACCAGTGGGTAAGAAGGTGGGTTGTGGGGCGAATGGGTCAGGGGTCAGAGCTCTACCTTTTCCTTTGTCAACAGCTGCCACTGGAGGAGTAGTAGTTGGACGAGGCCCAGTGTAGGCCGGAAATGTTGGCGGAACGTCAGCCGGAAGAGCAGCCAGAGCTGGCTGATAGTCGAGAGGGTCTGTAGGATCATAAGTCTCAGTGACTTCTTCAATAATTGCCATAGTGGCAGGCTGGAACGATGGGCGACGACGAGCAGGAGTTGGCGAATGCATGCTCCGCTACACGAAGTCGAATTTGGGAGAGAGCCTGACGGTCCTTGCACTCCCAATTTTGGATGGCTTGTGCCTGGGTGCCCTGTGAATCAAGGATATCACCGCTTGCATTAAAGGTGTGCTATGGGCGTCACGGTGGGATGGCACCAGAGACATTCGATCAGTCCCTGATCCTTGAGAATGTCCGTCAATTTGACGGCCCAGGTGGCGTAGTTCTCTTCGCCGAGGAGATGCTGAATGCGATAAGCAGATGTGGTAGAGTCGGACATGGTAGATGTGTGGTGGGTGGCTGGGTTGTGGGTGTAGTGCGAGAGGCAAAGTGTGCGTTGCAAAAACCAATTTTTGAGCGGTTAGGCTAGGTGATGATTGACGTGTGAATGCAGGGTAATGACATGCAAAGGTTACGGGAGAAATCAGTTAGGGCTGGGGCCCATAACCTATTGTGAAGAGGGTGCAGAGGAGTAGATAAAACTTGAACTGAATATTGGAGGACTTCAAGTCCAGCTTAAATACTGTACAAGAAATATTATCTAATTTGAACTACGAGTAGAGTATTGTATGGAAACCTCGGGGAATGGCCGAGGTGTCAGTTGGTAATTAATTAACGGAACGGAGGCGGTGGGAAGTTGCCGGTGAAACCGGCGACAGTCATTCCGAATAACAACACTGCAAGAAGCCAAGCAGGTTTTCATGGGTGTAGACCTGACATACAGAGAGGACTTCAAGTCGGGGGAGAGAAACATAGGTAAGGATCTCGTCGCCCCCAGGGTCAGGACATTTTCCACGTTCTCCAAACATCAGCCGGCGGAGGTTTGACGCAAAGATCAAACCTTCACTGCCGTCAACGTCGCCCAGCCCCCTAACATCGTCCAATATCTGCACAAGACAAAAAAGACATTCGAAAGATTGGGGGCCAGGCGCAGCAGGTCGAAGATGCGACGAATGTAGAACCCCGAGCCTTCATGGAGACCCAATCCACGAACCGTCAGTGTTTGAAGTGACGGCAGTGGGCCCGGCCTCGTGCGTCCCCACAGTTTCGAAATGGGAGTGATACTGTAATTTTCATGTCCTAGTACTTCGCGTGTTTCAAGGTGTTTCAGCTGCTGCCCATGGCCCCAAATGATAGAGATGATCCCTTCGGCCAATTCCCCCCCTTGAGCAGGACGGACAGTGGCCGTTATGGGCACATTCAAGCCAAATCGGCAAGAATGTCTTGAATCCTGGGGCGCACGGGAAGGTGATAACGATTTTGGCCCATAAATCGGTGTGGCCAGCGCAGTGCTGGACCAAGCACTACAGACCCTGCGAAGCAGCATGGGTGTGTGGAGAGCTCCATTTGTCTCTGACAGGGAAGGTACTCCGAGACAGGACTAATATTTCCGAGGAAATTTCGAACGGAAGGCGTTCTACAGGGTCGAGAGCAGCGTTGAGCTGACGTTGCGCAAGCCTCTTGTCGCGCTCCAGTTTCGCCACTGGCAGCAGTAGCTTTCTCTGTAGCTCGATCTCGGTGTCGAGCTTCGTGATGCGCGAGTGAAGTTCTTCGACGGAGTCCATTGAATTCCGTCAGGTTCCACTATGAGAAGACTTCAAGCACCAGTATTGCATGACCGACCGTGAATTTAGTCTGTTCGGGCAGGAGGCAAGCAAGATGGCGGGCCAGCACTCAGATTGATCGATTGATCGCCGAGGCGAAGGCGACTCGGAAGATTTTGCGTCAATGCTTGCACTCAGTAATCAGAAGAAAACCCAGAGAAAAATCATGTCTATCATAATGCATACAAAGCGGTCGGTACGGTACGTGCCGTACGGCGATGAAGAGGTGTCGCGGCGGGTTACCGTGTTCCAGACGAAGCACGGGTGCGGGTGTGTCTGTTCGACCGTAGGGAGGACAGACAAGGTATGTAGATAGGTATGGACGAGGTAAGGATGCAGAGAGGGAGAGCGAGGGAGGGAGGAGGTATCGCAGGCGGGCAGCAGCGCACACGCAAGGTATCGCAAGATGATGGAGGGGCGTGAGGTATGGTATCGCGTCGGGGCGGGCGTAAGCGTGGGCGGGGCGTGAGCGTGGGTCAGCGTAAGAGATAAGGATACGGATAAGTAGGGGGCGGATAAGTAGAAGGAAGAGTGGTGGGGAATGCGTAGAAGAGTCTGTGTGAGTAGCGGAGACGGTGAAGATGCGGAGAGATGGATGGAAATGGGATGTGAGATAGGTATCATCAAATGCGTGAGGTATCATCAATCGTGAGGGATCGTAGCCGTAACAATACAACAAGGGTTATACAGTCCGTCAAGTATCCGTGGTGCAAGGGAGAACGGGGTACACGTAAAGAAGAGGTGCGCAACAAGAGAGCGCAGAAGGGGGGGTGCGGAGGTGGAAGGAGGGGTGGGAGGAAGCACGGGTGAGGCGGGTGTCAAGAACGCGAAGGGTGGGATGCAAGAAAGCGGGCTCTAGAAGAAACACACATCTAGTGCGGCAGGCGGGTCCGCAGGGAGGCTATAATTTAAATACAGCGGCAAGATGATTTTGGGGTGCTTATCCGCGATGGCAGAAGCAGGGGCACACGTGGTGCGCCCCAGCACAGGCGGGAGCGGACACGCGGCGGCGGGGCGACGGGCGACGGGCGACGGGAACGGCAGACTTGCTGCGGGGCCCGGGCGAGCGGGATTCCCCGCCCGCCTACATCGGCCGCCAATCCGGGTCCAAGCCCCCCGCCCACGGCGACAACAAAGGGCTGACAGGGCTCGCCGCCCGTGCAAGCGGGCTGCGCACGTGCTCGCCCGCACCGCTCCCCGACCCCGACGAATTCTCCTGCCGCCGCCCGCCAGACCCGCTCGACCCGGAATACTCCGCGTCGCGCGCGCGGTGCCCGAAGGCGCTGAGCGTGGGGCTCATGGGTCCCTCGACGGAGCCCGCGTGTGTGAGGAGGCGCGCGCGCGCGGAGCCGCCGGAGCCCGAAGAAGGGTAGAGGGAGTGCTGCGAGCTGGCCGCGACACCCACGGCGTGCGACGAGCCAGACGAGAGCGAGGACGAGTGGAAGGAGCCGTGCTCGGAGGAGTGGCCGGCCGAGGGGTGGAATTGGGCCTACACAGGAAGATCGTCAGCCGCAATTCGAAAGGTAGTGCAAGGGCGCGAAAATACTCACAGCAGGGCTCAGCCCAAACGTGCCCCGCCTCCCCGCACCTTCGCCCCACTCCTGGCTCGAGTTCGGGCCCGCAAGCAGCGAATGCGCGCTCCCCCCACCAAGCAGCCTCCACCGCCCCTCTGCCCCAGGCGGCGCGTCGTCCAGATCCAGACTCAAATGCGGCGCACTGCCGCCCCGCACCTCGGGCACCGCACCCCCAAACATCGACCGCGAGCCGTGTCCCCCTCCTACACCACCAAACGCCGCAGGCGCCCCACCAACCCGTATCGGTACCGGCACCACATTCGCGCTCCCAAACGTCCCGAGCTGCGAATGCGACGCGGGCCGGCTGAATCCGAGCTCCAGCCCCGCCTTGTCCCAGCTGCCGATGCTCCCCACCTTGCCCTTCCCGGCCGGCGCGAAGCTGCCGTGGTTGTTCCCTGCAAGAGCGTCGAACGCGAGGCCAGGCGGGCCATACGCATACGCCCGCTCGGGCTTGAGCGGCGTGTCCGTCGCGAGCGTCGTGTTGCTCGCGCTCCCCGCCAAGGTGGCGGTCTGCTGGTGACTCGTCCCGCTCATCGAATTGTCCCGCGAGTGATGCAGCAACTCCTCGTCCTCCTCCTCCTCCCTCGACTGCTGGCGATGCAACGATGTCTGCGAACCCGCAAACGCCGCGAGCGCCGGCGGCGCCGGCGCGTCCAGGGGGTCCTGGCTGTGGCCTTGCGGCGCAGGGAGCGGCGGCGTCGGAGGCGGCGCCTCCGCCCCCTCCCAGCCGCGCACCCGCGAACTCGGCCTCGACCCCCGCGTGCTCAGCGTCTCCCGCGCGTCCGTATACACCGTCCCCCCGCTCTTCCCGCTCCCGGTCGTCCCGTCGGAGCTCGTCCCGCTCGGCCCGCTCACCCCGCTCATCGGCCGGGACCCCGCAGCGGCCCCGCTCTGGGGGCGCGACGCGAGGAACGGCAGCAGCGCGCGCGCGCCAAACTCGCGCATCGTCGCACCGCCGCTCCCGCTCCCGCTGCCGCTTGCGCCGGGTGTAGCCATAGCCGTCGACGCCCCCTGGCCCACAAGCCGCGGCGGCGTCTCTAGCGCCGAAATCGAATTCGACGGCGAGTGCCCGTGCCCTGCGTCAAACAGCAGCTCCTGCCCCTCGCCCTCGCCCTCCCCCGCCTCAACATCCCGCGAGTTGCGCCGCGACCCGCCCAGCCACGAGAAGCGCGGGATCCACGAGCGGCGCCTCTCCTTCTCCAGCGAGGGCACGGCCGGGACCCCCGCAGCGGCAGACCCACCCCCAGACTTCTTGACGCTCACGCGCCGCGCGACGACGACCTCGCCCTCCTCGACGCTGTCCTCCGACGCGCGCGGGAGCACCGCGTCCTCCTCCACCAGAATCGCCATCTGCGCCGGCGAGAGGATGCGGCGTCCGGGCATGGGCGGGGGCGCATTGCCATTGTTGCTGCCGTTGTTGCGGGGGGACCCAGGCGGCGCAGCGCCCGGAGGCAAGTTCGCGTAAGTGGTGGGATGCGGGCTCCCCGCTGCCCTCGGCGTGCGGGTGCGGCGCGGGCATCGCCAGCGACGGGTGCGCGAGGAGCACGCCGTACCCGCTCACGTTCGTCCCGCTGCTCGCGGAGCTCGTGCCCGTCCCGCGCGACGACGCCGAGGCGCTGTTCCCGCTCCCACTCCCACTCCCTCCGCCCGCCACACCTCCCTCGGCACTATGCGGGTTGGGCAGCCGCGTCCTTGTGAGGAACGGGTCCGCCTCCGTCACGCCCTGCCCGGGCTCCGGCGAGCCGGGCGAGCGCGGGGAGGTCGGTGAGGTCGGTGAGGTGGGCGGGAACGGCGACCCGACCATCGTCCAGTCGCCCTCGAGGTCGTCGTCGTCGTGCAGCGGCGCACCGGGGACGGGCGGCGTGACCATGGTGAAGCGCGTGCGCGCGCGCGGGCGGCGGCGGAAGAGCGCGGTGAGGGGCGTGCGGGATTTTTCGCGGGTGGCGGCGGCGGTCGACTGCGAAACGGAGGGGTTAGTATGGTTTTTACAAAAGGGAGAGCGATTGAGAGAGGGCGAAGAGAAAAAGAAGAGGAGGTTTTGACAGTAGTCGAGGAGAACAGTGCTTCGACCTTCCGCAGAGCGAAAGACAAGGGCAAGACATTCCATAAGAAAGAGCATGGCCCACGACCGAAGGATGGGGCGATTATCGTCTGCTCCCCAGAGCTGATGATCGTTGTACCAGCAGAGCGCGATAAGAAAGTAAAAGGGCAGCAAGCTCTGCTTCTGCCGTGCCGGGTGCCCACTCGCTCTCTTCCTATCCGCTCTACTGCCGCCTCGCCTCGCCAGAATTCGCGTCAAATAGAGTTCCTCGCATCGTCATCATCCTTGTCCTCTGCTTCTACGCCTGCGGGCGCGCGCACGGACACAAACACGCACATGGTCCCCACGCCGCCGCCCGACAGGCACGGGGAACGGCAGGAAGGAAGGAATGCACGAAATACCAAGCCCGACGACACGCCATGAAAAAGAAATAAGAAAAGGCACCCACCTCTCCCCTTGTCCGGTCCCTCCTTCGAGCGCCGTAGCGCAGCCAGCAGCAGAGCAGCAAGAGAAAGAGCACGAGGGCGCCGAGGACGGAGCCGAAGATGACGCCGATGAGGCCGCCGCGGGAGATGTGCGAGGAGGGGGAGAGGCTGGAGGCGGAGGAGGAGGCGGCGGGTGATCCAGAGCTTGACGTGGATGAGGACGCAGTGGGTGAAGCAGAGGAGGACTGTGGGTGATACGACGGCGGATGTCGACGGCGCGGAGGGTGTCGCAGAAGAAGCGGGACGTCGTGTCAGTCGTCGTCGTCGCGGTACTGGGCGTAGCACTGGGAGCGGGACTGGTGAGCCCGCCGTAGACCCAGTCCGAGTCGAGGGGGATGCTGGGCCCGTAGTAGGTGAGCGGGAGGAATATGACGCTCGTGACGGTCGTCTCGGGGAGGGTGATGGTCGTATATGACAGCCACGTCGGCAGCTCCTGCGTCGGTGCAGTCATTTTCAGCGTAGACTAGATAGACGTAGATCCAGGTAAAGGGTAGTTTCGTTATTCGTGATGTGTCCCAAAGGATGGATAGAAGAGATTGTTATGTCGTGTCGTGGCGGAGTGAAGATAGATTGGGTGTGCGGATATAAGGGAGAGATAAATCAGGATGAGGGAGGGAAGGGAAAGGAGCCCGGAAGCGCTACCAACCTTGAGTCACGTGTATGCCTCGCGTGTTGCCGGCAGAGGTCCAGACTCCCGCGCTGGCCACAATCGGAGAGCGGCAAAGCAGCGGCCTTGAGACGACGGCTCGAATGGATGGACGTCGAGGGACGACACGGGAGTCCGTTGATTCTCCGCAGTGATATACGGTCGCTGCTTCTAGCCCTTTTCTGTCATCTCGACATCGCGCAAATTTGCATTTCGACGGGGTTTCTCACCTCTTTCCGCATGACTGGACGTGAGATTGCGCTTTTCCGGGCCCAAACTGGCTCGTTCTATCGCGACCTCGACCCCGTGCCTCGCTTCCTCGACGATCCATCTTCTTCTCATCAAACCAATATATCTTGGCCCCTAGAATCTGTTCCAACTTCTGCTAGTTCACATACTTGCTGCGGCTTGCAGGAGTCTGCAGGCTGAGCTCTGAATAGCCTGAACAGCCTGCTTTATTTTTCGACACTCCACCACACCGCAGTCTAAGCCCGCCGCTTCATCGCCGCTCCTTCTGCTCACCGGTGCCACCGATTGGCCGCATCACGACAACCATTATCGCAATCACACGCTTGGACCGATATAGAGCAGCCTATGGCAGTTCCCCTCCTCAAGGTTCAATGCCTCGCTGCGATACACTCGACTCCTCGTCCTCGTCCGATCTAAATTATCATCAGATCCCACAGGACACCCCAAATTAATTTAGGCCCTCCCACTGTCGACTTGCATTAAACATCCATCCTCGCAGTGGCTGGACATCTACATCTTAGTACGTCGCGTCGACTTGTCAAGTATCTGTTTCGTGGCGCTCAATTAATTCATTCATTCATTCATTCATTATCCTCAGGTGCAGTGTATCCGTAAGTACAATATGTCCAAGTGGAACCTTCGCTGATGTGAAATTCCTTGCTGCGCTCTTCGCTCTCCGTTCGTGTCAACAACAACAACATAAACTCCGTCCAACAGCCACCCTAACTGCTCTTCGACACTAATTCTTCTTGACACCACGACTTCGTTGACTTGAAGTTCAAGCCGTCGGCGGCGGCGTCAGGCCTCATTGAACGAGACGAACACTGGAAGGGCTACATATGTACTTCCACTCAGAGCTCGACCCAGTGTTGTCGTGTCGGCGACGCGCAAGAGATAGGGCGTTCAATTCGATACCCTGACCTCAACTAGTAGGCCAATTGAACTACAACCAAGCACAGGGCGCTCGATTCGATACCCCCAGCCACCAAGCACCATCGCTTGCCAAAGTCTTCTCAAGGTGGGACCTGATAGAATTCAATGGACTCCGACGTCGAAGAACATCACTTGCGCATTACGAAGCTCGATACCGAGATCGAGCTACAGTGATCGAAGCTGCTGCCAGTGGCGCCGAAATATTGGTCCTATCTCGGAGCGCCTTTCCAAAGCCTGGAGCTCTCCACACCCCCATGCTGCTTCGCAGCGTCTGTAGCGCCTGGTCCAGCATTGCGCTGGCCGCACCGGAGCTATGGGCCAAATCGCTATCGCCTTCCCGTGCGCTCCGGGCTTCAAGACATTCTTGCCGATTGGCTTAAACGTGCCCATAATCGTCCTGCTCAAGCGAGGGAAATTGGACGAAGAGATCCTCCCTATCATCTGGAGTCACGAACACCAGCCTGAAACACCTTCAAATATGCGCCCTGAAACTGTGGGGCACGCGCGGCCGGGCCCACTGCCGTCACTCGAAACACTGACGTTTCGTGGATTGGGTGCCCCGGAAGGCTGGGTTACTGGGGGTTCTACATTCGTCGCGTCTTCGGCCTGCTTTCTCGGGCTCCGAACCTTATCGAATGTCTTTTCTGTGACGTGCATATCGTGAACGACGTTGGGATCTTGGACGACATCGACACCGACGACAAATTGGTCTTTCCGAACATGCGTCGGCTGATATTCGGAGAACGGGGAACCCGTCCTGGCCGCAGGGGCGACACGATCCTCAAATATGTTTCATTCCCCGTCTCTACATCGCAGATCTACATTGATGACAATCTGCTTGCCTTCCTGGAGCGGTCATCATCGACCCTCCTCGAGCTGAGCTTCCATCACGACTTGAGCTTCATCTTATATTTGCCGAATGCCTTCGCCTCACCCCCGATTTGACGTGGCTTGAGGTGTGGTCTTCGGACTGCCATGCGACGGAGGGATTACTTGCGGCGTTGGCTCAGCCCCCGTCTCTGCTTCCGCGCCTCAGCACCCAGGTTATCCACCTTGATAGGTCCATTTCCGATTCCTTTTGGATGATGCCGTCCCAGGCGCTCGCAGCCCGTCGCACTCGACTCCGGGTCTTCCACCTTGAGGTACCTTGCAGTCTGTCTGCAAAGATGCCTTTGTCGAAAAAATCCATTTTAGCTGATCAGCGGCTGACCGGGCTCCACACCTTGAAGAATGAAAACTGATATTTCACTGATCTCAATGGGCTTCAAATTTGTCAAGCAAATATACAATCTTACTCTCATGCTTAGAACAATTTTATTAGAACCGAACTTAGTTGGAACAGGAACTTGCAGAACGGAACTATCTGGATTGATAAAAGTAATATTTTGGATTTTGGACTTAGGTCACCCACCACCAGCACTACCCACACCCATTATCTGGATTGCAAGCTATCATATACATTGATACAAACCCCCGAACTCGCACGGACGGAGTAACTGAATTGCGAAACTCACTTGGTTGGATTTAGGGTGGATTTCCCACCTTTTGTATTTAGTCGGTCCGCCTTGTGCGTTTCAATGGGACCCAAATACGCATTAGTGCGGAATTTGAAACGTGGGATCATACACTCCAGTGAGGCCATTCCGTATGTTCCTGTCGCACTCATTCACGTTCTCAATTACTCATTCTTTTTTTCAACTTGACAGTCTTGGATCAATCGAATTATTTCGCGCCGACTTCACTTGATAGTAGCAGCTGGAATCTGGCGGAGAACCCCCAAAGGATTTCAAGACCAGCCTAGACCCCATCAGTCCAGATATGCCGAGCCGTTGCCGAGGCACCTCGGCAATGCCCCGGCATACCTGCTAAGGTGGGGTCCAGAACCTGTCAAATCAGTAAGTAGGCGTCAGTCACTCACACGAGCGGTCACATGACCAAAGCGTGACAGCGACAAGCTCTGGCCACAAACTATTTAGACACAAAGTAAAGCCGAGAAATGGTGTATTTAGGTCCTGTGGAACATCCTAGGTTTTGGATTTTCAAATACTCCATTATTCATGGAGGAGTACAAGATTTTCTAACCCATTTTTTTTTGAAGTGCAAATGTTTTGTTTGGTCGATTGGACATGATTTGGGTTCTGGCTCGTAAATTTTGCCGCTTAGGTAGATTCTCAGCACCATCTAAGCAATGTTGCTGGAACAGAACAAAATCATATCGTCAATTGCTGCCAACTGAAGAATAGCAATGATGCACTATATTCTGTTTTGGTGTATCAGTCTGTGAAAGCACTCAGATATTTCAATTCTGAGCAGTTTGGTGACATCATGTTCTGAAAAAAAAAACAAGTCTCCAAAACATGAAATTTGGCTGATTTCCAGCATGTTGGTTTGAGCTCTCGAAATTTTTTGCCGTGTAACCGTGACGGACAAGGTCAATGTGACCGCTCGTTGTGAGTGACTGACGCCTACCTTAATATACGCGGAGTAGCAACCGGCCCTCGCGGCACTGGACGGCATTGGCTGATGGCGGCTGCCACTGCCGAGCACTGTGCTTCCACTGGGATCCGTGGCGGACACTGGGATCTCATTCCCCCACTGGTTTCCGCCGGATATCACTGGATTTTTTTCTGCCCTTTCTCCACTGGCTTCCACTGTAATCTGTCAAGCCATGCCGGACTTCACTGGAAATGCTCTGCTCCCGACCCACCGAATTCCAGCAGATTCCAACGGTTTCCGGTCTATTTGAATGGTTCTCACCGGCGCATACCGTCGTCCGCTCCGCTGATTTCCATCGGAATCCATCGGAGTTCACTGGAAGATAATGGGAATCAAAGAGTCAAAGCGCCCGTCGAAAGGGATCAAAGCGCTGTATTGAACCGCCGTTGTATCTCAAAGAGGAAATTGGCTAACAATGACCTGACTGTCAAAGCAAAAATGAGTCACAACAACAATGAGCAGGATGGTGGCATTCCATCAACCTATATAAACCCTGGTGAGACTTCCAATTTTCCTTGTCCTCTTTCAGTGACACGGTCCGCCGTCCCTCACACTGATGGAAGACCCCATCTTGAGGAGTACGTGAGTGCACAGAAACTCAGATGAAGACCACCGTTGTGCTGAGTGGATTGAGTACGATCCTTATCAGCATGGATCGGTAGTTATCCTGGTCTCTGAATTGGTAACACCGTGTTTGCATCAAACAGCAAGGATGGAGCAGCTGTTGTGCCACCTTGTTCGTGGCTGCAGTTTGGTCTTGATCTCGTCGCCGCCATCCAACTTCTTGAATTTAGACATGATTAAGCAAACTATCAATAGTACAATGATTCAGTCACCCAGTTGCCTCTGCCCAGAACTCATCAGAAAGACCCAGATCCTTGCTATCCACCTGCTTTTTTCCCGTTCCGCGTAAATCATCATCAGGACGTGAATGAAGAAATCATAGTTAACATCTGACATCTGGCGTAGCTCCGATTCAAAACCATTCAACCACGAGTTGAGTTGTTCAGCAGTTTCGGTATTGAACGCGCGTGTTTGATGTTTCGTCCCATTCGCATCCTCTTCAACAAGTATCAAATCGGGTTGGGAGCCGTTCGTTGGTGCCGGATTGCACCTATATAAAGAGGTTAGCATGCTACGAGCACGCACAGAGGAAAAAGAAATGGACCATAAGCGACACAAAATATCTGTCGCGCGGTGCCCGAGATAATGCCAGGCATCCACCACAAATTTAGTTGTGCGAAGCCACGCACTGTGGGGATCTTGCGTGACGATGTGTCAAAGAAGGCTACAAGCGTCATCGTACGCAACGAAACTGGGTTTCGACTGGGGGTGGTCCAACCAAATTCTATCAAGAATGGCGAGAACTTGAGGAGGGCTCTCTGACCGGTAACATTTACCCCATCCGATGGGGGGGGCCACATGCCCACTGTACCGTCTGCAAGCAGTAAATCGATTTTGCCCGGAATGTATGGACAACCTGATCTCCCGGGGTATCTCCAAGTGGGCCAAGTTCAACGCGAAGGGCGGGAATGATTCCGCCGTTGTCTGCAGCCGTTTGTTGGCGGCGGATAACTCGTTGTATGCCGGGGAAGGATAGGCGTGAGAATCTGTTATTGGACTGCTGCTGCCACGCAATGTGCAACTGGTTGTCGCAAGTTAGCGCCCCAGGCTGGTGAACGGGATGGCCGCAGGGAATGATCCCGCACAGGTCAGCCAAGTCGAGATGGACCTGACAAAATTGACCGTTCTTGTAGTTCACCAGTGGGCCTTCGCACAAATGTAACGCGCATTTCTGTAGATAGACATGATAAATCGTCGAAGGCAAATATATTTTCAAAAGGCGTACGCGATGTTGAATGGTCTTGCCATCCATTACTGCCAAGCGGATATATCCGCGGGGTGTTCCCGCCTGAGACGCGGCTTATTGCTGGGGCAAACCCAACTGGTCTACGGCGTCATCAGCGGCTAACTCGGGGGCCTGAAAAAAGTTAAAACATGCAATGTCTAGATGTTAAATGAACCCACATTATCGTCGGTTGCTGAGGCTGCCATGCCAGCAACATCCTCGAGGTCGGTTCTAAGGAGAATTCCTTCATTAACCAAATCCAAGCGATAACACTTGATGTGTGTACAGTCGACACATCCGTGGGTCATCGCCGTCGCGAGAACACCTCCATTTTCTCCAATTGTCGCTCGGACAGCCTCTGTCAGCGAGTGCGTACTTGGTTGCCCCTCCCACGTGAAGTTGGCATGTTTGTTATGAAAGAGGAGAAGGCGGCGGGAAAAGTGCTCAATGAAAAGACGCTGGGACTGCCGGTACGTCATTTTTCGTCTGGAGCCCGTCAAATCATTCAGCCAATCCGCAAAGTTGGACCAGCCGCTGTGGAATCGATTCCACGCGTTCTCCTGGAGAATTTCGATTTGTCTATGGGCCCAGACTCCGTGCTTCGACATTCGAATGTACTGTGCGGTGGTTTCGAGCCTCTGGAGCCGGTGATTGTCGTTGTCTCTGTATGTAATGCAATCTGGGTGATAATCTGCCTCGCAGGAAGCACAGTGGGTGATTATAAGGTCTGCCTCGACCCAGCGTAATGTGTTGTCCAGGAGCCAAACAGAATGAGGCTTCTTGACTCGTCGTAGTGTCGGAGTAATGTTCAGGTCCCCTGCCGGACAGAAAACACAGGACAGATGTGGGGTACAGAGTACCGTGCGAGGATCAGAAGAAAGCGGTGGCGGAGACGGCGCCACAAGGTCGTACGGATTGAGTCCGAGCATCATGTACAGGGATGCTAAATCCTTGCAGATGTAATCTGCGTACTCTCGACTTCGGTCCAGTCCCCGCGGCTCAGATAGATGAATGTTCATCTTCGGGTCGAAAGGCAGCTATCAAGAGATCGCGAAAGGCTTTCATCCAGGCTAATTTCAAATTGCTTGATTCCTTCTGTGGAATTTTTGGCGCTGGGCTCAGAGCCTCAAATTGGGATCAGACATCCTCCACTATACTGATCTGACTCAGTTTGGGCCATACATTGTGCCGTAAAGCCCTGTGGCCATTTCTGTGAAATATTTCGAAAGAGTTGGGCAATTTCAAATTGGTTGATTCCTTCTGCTGGGCCCAGATTCTGCTTAAGCCCTTAAGACAGTTAAGAATCATTATTAACGGCAAGTTATTGTTGATGTTAATTTCCTTTTTGGGACATTTGAGCCGGACTTGTATGTGACTATTCAACAGGCTATATTTGTCTTCTGAACCTGACATTAGAGCTTATTAGCACCTTTTAACCGAGACTTTCGAAATCCTCTGATTGGCTGCTCCACAATTTTCGACCAATGAGAGGATTTAAAAGTCCAAGACAAAATTCTGCTAATAAGGTCTATTGCACTGTCATCAGGCTCATTGTTGGTCCCAGCAAGTTTGGAGGGTGGGTCGGCCCAAGGTGGTGCCATATACAGAAGACACAATATGCTCTGTAGTGGGCAGTGTTTTGCTTGGGGCCACAGGAATAGAATTTCCATCGAGACCCCTTGACAGGGGGCATGGTGTGATCAAACTTGTTCGAGTGCATCCATCAGCCCCAGGTCAAGACAAGACTCTGAGAGCAGAACAGATTTTTTGAAAATTTGTGATGACGTGATCCAAGATCACATGATGATGTTAATGGTTAATTAACAGTTGAAATGTTGCAAATGGCCTCCAACTCTCTCGAAATATTTCACAGAAATGGCCACATGCCTTCATGGCACAATGTATGGCCCTAACTGAGTTAGATCAGTGTAGTGGAGCATGTCTGATCCCATTTTGAGGCTCTGAGCCTAGCACCCTTGAAATATTTCACAGAAATGGCCACATGGCTTCACAGTGCTATGTATGGCCCAAACTGAGTCAGATCAGTGTATTGGAGCATATCTGATCTCATTTTGAGGATCTGCACCCAGCACCCTCGAAATATTTCACTGAAATGGCCACATGGCTTCATGGTGTAATGTATGGCCCAGACTGAGTGAGATTAGTGTATTGGAGCATGTCTGAACCCATTTTAGGGCCTGATCAGGTGCTACAGAATGGCTACGGTTGCCCGCCAAAAAGAAACCATACAGTTTCTTAAGGCTCTGCTCAGCTACAGCAGGATAGGCCCTTGTCACTCCAGTCTGGATCACCACCATCAAACACCTTTCAGCATTGTCTCCCACCCATTACTGTGATTCCACCGTTCTCCCACCCTCACTGATACAGTGTGTATCTGACTGAGTAAAACATCAAAAATATACCAAAAAATGTATTGATTCTGTTCAATTAGACTTATGTGATACTATTGAGGTGTGCTTGAGGAAGGATGAATTTTGGAGGAGATGGGGTGTTCTCGCTGTAGTCAACGGCGAGGACAGAGTTGCTGAACAACAGTTGATGTCCACTCGAAGCGAAATCAGCTGAGTGAATGATGTGACATAAGAAAACATAGCCGTAGCCGTATCCATTCCATAGCACCTGATCAGGCCCTTAAGGATCTGAGCCCAGTGCCATGCCGTTGAAGGAATCAACCAATTCGAAATCCGAAATTACCCAATGAAACGGTGACTATGGGGTTAGCGGTGACATAACCAAAAACAAAACCTTGTAATTTAGTACACAATTCAATATGCAATATATATCAACTCAAACACTATAATCCTCGTGCAAGTTCGGGGTTCCAATCCAGTATAGATTGTGGCAATTCGAACCTTAGTTCTCTTTTTAGCGAAAGCAAGACTTAAAGGTCTACAAGGTGTATAGATAAAACTGCTCGAGACCGTTGAAACGGCGTAACATAAATGCGCGGCATCTAGGGCTAATTTTGCGATTTCCTATGACCAGTATTTATACAATGGGAAGCAACTAGCACTTCTGTTGTTACTAGCATATCAGCTAGTACGCAGACCACTTGTTAGGTGATATAAAGGAGAGTCAGAGTGAGCCCTAACTGCTGACTGTAGTGCGAGGCTGCACTAGTGTGACACGCTAGCTGCTAGCTGAGTGTACAAACAACCAGGGATTAAACCACTGCCTATACATTCATGAGACATGACCTAGGAGACTCTAGTAGTTGTAAGGGCAACCTTAAGCTCGGCGCGGGGCGTGGAAACTAGCGGGGGAATCCGAAGTATAAATATGGGTACTAAATACAGGAGCGGGAATACTACGCACCTAGCGGGGGAAACCGAAGAGAAGAAAGGATGAGGATTCCCATGCTAGGCGAAACCTTATATACGAATCAGTAACTACCCAGTAGCACGTGTCCGGAGGTATCTACAATGATCACGGGCTTGGTCGCATAGCATGTGCCAACGAGAATGGGCGGGCGGAAAGTCCGGGGCATTAGCCGGAGCGGAGGCCGGGCCGGAAGCCGGACCGGAAACCGGACCGGAAGCCGGACCGGAAACCGGAGCGGAAGCTGGAAAGATAGCCGGAAAGGCCGGAGGAGCGGGGGTTCCCCTGACATCACCCCCCCCTTGGAATACGGCGTCCCGACGTATGAAGCGGATGGTCCTATCACGCCTCCGGAAGGACAGCGAGTCGAAGGCGGCCGAGGCGATCCGGCGGGGGGCGTTAGGGTAGCGGCGGTAGTAGGCGTCAATGGCATCTTTGGCGAAGACATCAGAGTGCTTTACCCACTTATCGTGCTCCGGACCGTAACCCTTCCAGCGCACCATGTACCAGAGGCTGCCGTATTGGACTCGCGCTTCTAGGATCTCGTCAACCTCCCACCTCTCATCTCCATCCGGCTGGAGGACGGGCGGTGGTTAATCGTGCCGGGGGCGTCCGGGGAACGGGTCTGGCTTTGCAAGCTCGAGCTTTACGACCGGGAAGACCGGGTGAAGCTGGGAGTAACGCGGCGGAAGCTCGAGCTTGTACGCACCGTTGCCCACAACCTTCACAACCTTGAAGGGTCCGAGCCGTTTGTCCGAGAACTTGGGCGACGGACACGTCGTTTTGATGTCGGAGGCATCCACCCAGACCCGGTCACCTACCTTGATCTCTGGCGCGGGTACGCGTCGGCGGTCGTAGTACAGCTTGAACTCGTCCTTGGCTTTAACGAGGGCAGCTTTGGCTTCGGAGACTCCGGCGGCGATCCGGTCGCGGAACTCGTTGACAGACTCGTCGGCGGAGCGCCTACCATTCGGCTCGAAACCCGTCCGAGGAAGGCGGCCGGTGTCCGTCATGAACGGTACCTGCTGTGCCGAGGAGTGGACATGGTTGTTGTAGGCGAACTCGGCTGCCGGCAGGAGCTCATCCCAGTCGTCCTGTTTGTAGCTCGTGAAGATACGGACGAACTGTTCGAGCTCCTGGTTGACGTGTTCGGTCTGACCGTCGGTCTGCGGGTGGTAAGCGGTGGAGGTGGCAGGTTCGATACTGATGAGGCGCCACAGTTCGCGAGTGAACTCGGCGATGAACTGCGGACCACGATCCGAAATGTACTTCCGGGGGGTTCCGTGGTGCCTCCAGACGTTCCGGTAATACAACCGGGCAGCTCCGACAGCACCGAGGCCGGTGTGGCACTCGTTGAAGTGGGCTCGCTTACCAAGGACGTCAACCACAACCATGACCGCATCGAACCCGTGGGCCTCTGGAAGCTCGACAATGAAGTCCACCGAGACGGTGTCCCAGCGCTCGTCCGGAATCTCGGTCGGATGAAGCTCACCGTGGGGAAGTCGCCAGAGCGCCTTTGTCCGGTTGCACGCATCACAGGCTCCGACGTACTGGCCGACGTGTCAGGACAACTGGGGCCACCAGTAGTTCCGGGAGATCAACTCCAACATCTTGAAGCGGCCAGCGTGTCCGGCGACGCACGTGTCATGGTGCTGCTCCATAATCCGGCGACGGAGGTCCTTATTCCGCGGCACAACAATCTTGCCGCGGAACAGGAGGAGTCCATCCGAGATGTGCCATTTGGCCGAGCGGGGGGAAGGAGCCTTCCGGTTCTTGAGGAGTTGCCGGGCGACAAGCGCCACGGGGTCCTCAAGCTCCGGCTCGGTCGCGAACGCCTTCCGGACATCGCGCAGGAGAGGGATTTCGGGTCCGTCAACCGCAATCCCCTCCATAGCACGAATCCGGAAGAGCTCCGGTCGAAGGAGCGTAACGTCCGAGTTCTCCGAACCGGCTCCGTGGTCCGGACGACGCGAGAGCGCGTCCGGACGTCCCATAAGGCGTCCAGGCTGATGGAACAGGGCAAAGTCGAACCGGGACAGGTACAGGGACCACCTGGCCTGCCGCCGGTTCAGCTTCTGCGACTTCTGGAAGTACTCCAAGTTCTTGTGGTCCGTCCAGATCTCGACCGGGTGCTGCGCGCCTTCGAGGAAGTGTCGCCACTCCTCTAGGGCTCGGACGATTGCAAGCATCTCCTTGTCGTGGATCACGTAGTTCCGTTGGACGTCGTTCAAGCTCTTGGAGTAGAAGGCAATGGGGCGCCACTTTCCGTCAGTTCCCTGCTGAGACAGAACCGCTCCGGTCGCCCAGTCGGAGCTGTCTGCCTCAAGCCGGTACGGCCGGGACTCATCCGGAAGGACTAGGACGGGCTCCGCAGTCACCGCGTCCTTGAGGGCTTGGAACGCGGCGGCCAAGGCAGCGGTCCAGGTCCAGGCCACACCCTTCTTCGTCAGGTCGAAAAGCAGCCGGGCGATGTCCGAGAACGCCCGGATAAACCTCCGGTAGAAGTTCGTGAAGCCGAGGAACTGCTGCCCATCCTTCTTGTTCTCGGGCGTGGGCCATGAGGCAACGCCGGCGACCTTGACGGGGTCCATCTCCACGTGGTTGTGCGAGATGATGACACCGAGGTACTCGATCGTCGACTTCTCGAACTCGCACTTCTCTGGTCGGAGGAAAAGACGGTGTTTGCGAAGCCGTCGGAGCACCTCCCGGACGATTTCGCGGTGATGGGCGAGGTCGGAGTGCGCGATGAGGATGTCGTCCAGGTAGACCATAACGTCTCCGGAAAGGATGAGGTCCTGGAAAATGTCGTTCATCATCGTCTGGAACGTAGCCGGGGAGTTGGTAAGGCCAAAGTACATCACCAGCGGCTCAAAGAGCCCCCGGTTCGTACGGAACGCAGCCTTCCATTCGTCACCTTCCCGGATCCGGACGTTGTTGAAACCCCACCAGACGTCGAGTTTCGTGAAGAACCGAGCTCCCTTCAAACGGTTAATAAGATCGTTGATCAAAGGGAGCGGGTACCGGTTTTTCACGGTCATCGCGTTGAGTGCCCGGTAGTCCTGGACGAACCGGAGGGCTCCGTCCTTCTTCTTGATGAAGAAGACCGGAGACGCCATCGGCGACTTGGACGGACGGATGCGGCCGGTGCTCAACCCCTCCGCAATGAAGGCATCGAGCTCCTTCTGTTCGAGCGGGGAGATCGGGTAGACCTTGCAGTTGGCCGGCTTCGCGTCTGGGACGAGTTCGATGGCATGGTCCCATGCTCGCTTCTCCGGCAAGGAGTCGAAGGACTCCTTGTTGAAGACGTCCGAGAAATCCGCAGCCCAGGACGGAACATCGGTTCCGGCAGGCGCAGAGTTCCGGGCGTAGGCCTCCGCAAGGCGCTGCGAGATGGTGCTGCCCGCACGAATCTCCTCGATGGGGGCGAACACAGTGTACAGAATGCGATCACCCTCTTCGAGGTCGTCCTCCTCGTCATCATCGTCCTCCGAGTCCGGACACAGCTCCGGCAAGTCGTCATCGGCCGGATCGTACCCATCATCTCCGTGCCACTCCTCCGAGTCGACAGCACAGATAGACGGAGTCGGACCTTCACGCAGCTGCCGGAGGATCGAGGCGGCGAGCTTCTCGTTCCTCCGGACAGCCCGCAACTCGTCTCGGCAGGTGCGGCATCCGGTCGGGCAGCGCGTCATTCGAACCTCCTTGGTCTCCCAGTTGATCTCCAGATTGTGTTTCTGGAGCCAGGAGTAACCGAGGATGACGTGTTGCTTCCCGAGTCGGGTTACGGCGAGCTGGATACGCTCAGAGTGTCCCTTGTAATCGACCACCATATCGACTACACCGGTGATGCCGCCCGCTTGGTTCGGGCTGCCGTCCACGTTGAGAACTGGAATAGGCTGTGAGAGAGGCCGGACCGGAAGGTTGCGGGAGATGACGTACTCCGAGTCGATGAAGTCTCCGGTCGCTCCGCAGTCGACCAGAGCCTTCACCGACATCCGGGCGGCGGTCTCGACAGACTGCAGGTCCAACGGGATGTGCAAGGAGTTTCGGCCTTCAACAGAGTCGATGACGTACTGCCGGGGAAGTTGCCGTTCCCACTTCGGGCGATGAACACGCCGAAGCGAGCCTGTCCTCGTTCCCGGCTCGGGGACAGGGGCCTCCGTTACTGCCCTCGTTCCCGGCTCGGGGGCAGTGCGGGCTTCCGTCTCCGGGACGGAAGGAAGAGTCTCCGTCACTCGGACGGAGACTGGGACGGGGGGTACGCTGTGGAGGGGTCGTATGGCCGGCGTGTGGAAATCCGACCACACGCTAGTTTCGGCTCTACCGCCTTGCTACCTTCATTATTAGTTACATAATTGTTTGTACTGTAAATACGCACCAACGGTGCCAGAAAATCATCATCCCACGTCTTACGCTCATCTGTGCGAGCCAGTGCGGGCTAGCGCCCAAATACCGTGCCTTCTACGTTCCCATCGTCTAACTACAAAACCACGCAGAACGCACTTTGGCGTTCTAATCGTCTCCGTACCCCGTTTTCACGCTCCCACGCACATACGTCTCATTTTACGGCCTACCGATACCCTCATCTCGTACGGATTTTTCAACCTACCCTTACTTCGATATTCCGGCACATAATCTTATTCACCTACTCTAAAATCGACCGGCCACCAACCTCCATCCAGAATCCGCATCCCGGGTAAACCCCTCTTCTTCAGTGGTGACCACCGCAGGGGGAGGTTATTCCAGGGGTATTCCGTGTGGTCTGTCGCCCATTCAATCAACTTTTAATCCCCCATTCTCCCTTCATCATGTCGACTTCACATTCATTCACGCCATTTAATTATATCCCTATGCCGCGACCTCAATCAGCTGACGCTCCTCGTTTTGACGGCACGAACCTTACGGACTTCCTCGACATTCTCTCACGCCACGGCGAACGTACGGGGCTCACGCTCGACGAGCTCACCCCTCTCATCATCGCATACTGCACCCTGGACGTTCGGCGCGTCATCCGCTTCAGCCCGGAACTTCGCCGCAATGCAAGGAGTTGGCAGGATGCCGTCTCCGAGCTGCGGTCGCTCTATAGCTCGGGCGATAACCTTGTGACGTACACCATTGCTGACCTGCGGGAATTTTGCCGTGGGACGTGCTCCGGATCGCCCTTTCGTTCGTGGTCAGACGCGCAGGCGTATGCTCGTCGTTTCATCGAAATTTCGGGGTACCTTCGCGAGTTCGGGTTCATCACCGAAGGCGAAGTCCAGGTGTATTTCGTTGTTGGTTTACCGGTCGCGACTCGGAAGGACGTGGAAGCGCGTCTCCCGGATGCGAATCGGGGAACAGACTCTCCTCCAACGATTCGACAGGTTATGAATATTTTACGCGACCTCTTACGTCGGGACTCGTTCGAAATGTTCGTAGCCACTCGCCTTCTTCCCACGCGATCCACTCCGTCGTCTTCATCTTCTGACACACCCATTCCCGCCGCCTCACAGTCGCGAGCCGAATCGACACCCAAACCACGATCTCGTCGCTGTTTCGTGTGCGGTGGAACGGGTACCCATCGACTCAGTCCCAAGTTCTGTCCTCGGACATGGGAACTGCATCGAGCGGGGCTTGTTACATTCACCAGAGACGGACACCTCGTCTCGCATGATGGATCTCCCCTCCCAATGACGCGTAATACGGGGGGTGTTGCAGCCCACCTTCTTGCTTGTTTAGATCGTCGTCGCAACCACGCGCAGAAGGATCCCCACGTCCCATTTCCGTCCGTTGTTCGTGACGCGCATGTCCCAGCGCCCAACACGGCGTCAAATTCAAATCCCCCGCAGTCCCCAAGCGCAGTTTGCCGACCTCCATCGCCCAGTTTACCCTCAATTCCGTTCGCATCCATTCCATTCGACGATTCGCCTGCTCCATCATGTTCCAATTTAAATCCCCCGCATCATTCGCGTTCGCCTCGTGTGTATACGGCCCCAGTCGTCCCATCCGTTCGCATTCATCCATCGTCCCACGACGAAGTTCCCGAGCCTCATTCCCTGCCGCCGTCGCAACCATCTTCCGCCGCTGTTCATCCCTCTCCATACCCTAGGTTAAATCCTTCGCAGCCGTTTCCATCGTCACATTCTCTCGTTTTGACGCCGGTTGCTCCGCACATTCATTCTTCTACGCGCGACTCGGCGCCGGAATATTCGGACATCGACATCGATCCAAAGCAGCTGGTTACATTATCATTGGGTCAGCTGCTCGCCATATCTCCCCCCATCCGTGCGAAATTTGCGGAATACATTCGCTGTTTAGACTCCGTTTCCACCACCAAACCCGTTTGCGATTCAACCCCTTTACACATTCCACCATCAAATGCGCCAGTTCAAAAATATTCCTTCAGTTCCTTTTTTTTATCTTATATCGTAATCACTCTTATCGCATGGACTCTTTCTAGTTATTTTTCGCTTATACCCAAACATCTAGGATCTTACGGTTACCTCACTGAGATGATTTCTTTCCTTTTACCTCATGCTACGCACTTGCTCATGGACCGCATTCTGTTTTAGACCTTCTACTTACTTTACGGCCATACTCCTCATAGTTCCTGGATGTCGGGGTCGACATCAAAATCCCCCGCACTGTGGAGGGGTCGTATGGCCGGCGTGTGGAAATCCGACCACACGCTAGTTTCGGCTCTACCGCCTTGCTACCTTCATTATTAGTTACATAATTGTTTGTACTGTAAATACGCACCAACGGTGCCAGAAAATCATCATCCCACGTCTTACGCTCATCTGTGCGAGCCAGTGCGGGCTAGCGCCCAAATACCGTGCCTTCTACGTTCCCATCGTCTAACTACAAAACCACGCAGAACGCACTTTGGCGTTCTAATCGTCTCCGTACCCCGTTTTCACGCTCCCACGCACATACGTCTCATTTTACGGCCTACCGATACCCTCATCTCGTACGGATTTTTCAACCTACCCTTACTTCGATATTCCGGCACATAATCTTATTCACCTACTCTAAAATCGACCGGCCACCAACCTCCATCCAGAATCCGCATCCCGGGTAAACCCCTCTTCTTCAACGCCTCTCGCTACTACCTCTGAATCAAATGAATTGTCACTATCTGAATACAGGAGGGCGTAGCGATTGGGGGACACGACCGAGGGCGCACCGCTCACTCGGCCGGGCGGGGAAAACCCACCGGCGCCATTTCATCTCCGTCAACCGACTCGGCCGGAAGCGAGGCGGAGGTGGAGAGCCGGGCGAACAGCTCCTCGAGGAGGTCGTCTCCGAGTTGACGAACGACCTCGTCAAGAACGTCCGCATGCTGAACGTCCGAGGGGACGGGGCATTCGCGGGCGAGGTGTCTGGCCGCACCGCACCGGAAACAGGTGCGTGGGAATGGGCAGGCCCGGGCTCGATCGACGTCCATTGGGACAGCTGCCGGAAGGACAGGTGCCGCAAGCGGGGCGAATGTAACCGGAGCGCCCACGGGAACCGGAACCGGAACCGGAGCCGGAGATACGCCCGCTGTGCGCGACCGTGGGAAAGCGGCCGGAAGCCGCGCCGGAGGGTTTCCGGTTCACGCGCGGCCAAACACCTCGTACTGCCGGAAAGCGCGCAAGCGCCATCCGGCGTAGTCGGTGAGGTCGGGGGCGGTTCCGGACGTCGTGATCGCGACGTTGATCCGTGGGTCGAGACCGGAGCGGTATTTGGTGACCCGGACGAGAGCGTCCGAGTAACCGGCCGTTACCCGCCAGTTCCTCGAAGTCGTCCGTGTACCGGTAGATGTTGCGGGAGCCCTGGAAGTACGAGTGGGACTCAAGCTTGGTGAGGGCTTGGTCCTGCTCATTCTCCTCGACGAACCGGAGCCGGAAGTCGGCCTCGAACTGGGCCCAGGTGGGGAACGGGAACGGTACGGCGGACGCACGCCACTCCGCCCATCGGGCAGCCGCGTCCTTCGACATGAAGGACATGGCAAACCGGACGAGTTTTTTCCTGCGAGACGAACCCGTCCGCCATGAAAGCTTCCGGAACCAGCCGGTAATAGGTGAGGACGGAGTAAAGGAACATCCGTCCTTGTGTCCGGTCGCCGTCGAAAAACGGCCGGAGGATTCGGTCGGAGGACCGTTTTGGGTGCTGGGTGGGGGGCCGAGAAGTCTGGACCCGGCGCCGGAGCCTGAGCAGCAGGGGCGGGGGCAGACGGCGGATTTTGGTTGCCCGGCAATAGCTGCTGGAGCGCATCTTTGATGGCATCAAGAGAGCCTTCGACGGCGGTGAGCCGGTCCGCAATTCCGGAAGCCGGATCCGGAGCGTGAACACTCGGGATCGCGGGTTGCGCGGAGAGGGGAGCGGGCGACTGGTCCATCGGAACGGAGGAGGGGTCGAGATTGGAAGTGGGGGAGGATGGAGCACTGGAGTAGTGGTCCGAATCCGTACCTGCACCAAACTTCCCAATCTTGACCAGTTGATCCCTTAGATCCTTTCTTCTGCTGTAAGGGCAACCTTAAGCTCGGCGCGGGGCGCGGAAACTAGCGGGGGAATCCGAAGTATAAATATGGGTACTAAATACAGGAGCGGGAATACTACGCACCTAGCGGGGGAATCCGAAGAGAAGAAAGGATGAGGATTCCCACGCTAGGCGAAACCTTATATACGAATCAGTAACTACCCAGTAGCACGTGTCCGGAGGTATCTACAATGATCACAGGCTTGGTCGCATAACACGTGCCAACGAGAACGGGCGGGCGGAAAGTCCGGGGCATTAGCCGGAGCGGAGGCCGGGCCGGAAGCCGGACCGGAAGCCGGAAAGATAGCCGGAAAGGCCGGAGGAGCGGGGGTTCCCCTGACAGTAGTCCAGAGATGACTTGGAACGGAGCTAGCAAAGGTCTAGCAGACGGATATCTACGATGGAAGGACAGCTAGGGAGCTACGCCTTGAGCTAGGAAGCTCAGCGCGGTAACCGGTGGTACTATCTAATCTCTAGATAAGCGACTAGACAGCGCTAGGTGGAATAACCCTACTAGCGACCGGCTAGGGCCTTGACAAAGACATACCATGACATACGAGATGAGGCAGCACGCGGCTAGTGCCCGATCTGGGCAGCTAGGGCGAAGGGGAATAGCCAGTCGGCTATTGGAACGGAGCTAGGGACGATCGTACAGCCTGTACCGATGTTCGGAGGGTGGATCGACGTTCTGACCAATGAGCTATGACCAGTTGATGTCGGTCGCAACACTGCGTCGCCTAGATGTAATAGATTGATGCTCTGACAGAGTAGAGATGACCTAGATCACCGGCTACATCGCCGGTTGGTCCGGAAGGGGTGCTCGGCATAGACGGAGGGCTGAGGATCCATTGATATACCCACGGTTGAACACTAGCCGGTCAGCGAGGCTGACCTGGCATATACCAAACCAGTCCTAAAACCAAACGGCAGTCATCTCATTGGCTGACCGTATTTCTTATCATCTAATATTGCTTATTGTATTATTCAGCTCGCTTTCACATGTAACTCACACCTAGTAGTATAAAAGGGAGCGCAGGACAGACTAGGGTCTAAGAACATTACGCCCCAGACTTTGGATGAAGCTGGTGCTAGTGGACTCAGGCTGCTAGTGGAGGTTGATACTGAACTTCACTTGTAGTAGTCTTTATATTGGAATCAGTAAACTGTGGACTCTGGAAACATCGAGTGACTAAGTTGAGGATTTCGTGTTGTTGGTCCTAGACCTCCACATATAAAACAAGGGTGTTCTCTTCGAGACCCAACTGCAGTTTGCACTAGTGACTTTGCCTTCACCCCGACACGACGGAAGCTCTGTTGTAGTGTGTTGGATCACTTGCTAGGTGGATTGTGTGTTGACTTGAGCCCACTAAGAAGAAGACGGACTAGGTGCCCCCACCTCTAGTTTGGCTATAACTTGTCAGTTACTTCGCCTTCACCCCGATATAGACGGAAGCTCTGTCGTAGTGTGTTGGGTCGCTAGCTGGACGCTTGTAGTGAGCTAGTGCCGATAAAAGCGGAAAGGTTCCTATTCTTGGTTAAGGAATAGGTCGGCGGTCAAGGAGAGTCTTGCCATTTGAGGATTGAAGTCCATTTGTTGTTAGCCTCAGTAGTCTTTGGGATTGCCCTTAGCGAGGATTTTCACAAACCTACATACTCTGCCCTGGTGTTCTCGACCTAGCGGTCCAGCCATCTTGTATCCACCCCATATAAACACACCCCCGGACCATCCCTAGGTTCCTAGCAGTGTT
Source organism: Mycena olivaceomarginata (assembly GCA_029378375.1). NCBI lineage: Eukaryota > Fungi > Basidiomycota > Agaricomycetes > Agaricales > Mycenaceae > Mycena > Mycena olivaceomarginata. The sequence goes on from JARKIC010003073.1 coordinate 30,899, forward strand.
GTTGTTCGCGCTTGCATATTGCTAGTACGTTGTAGAGTGTGTTGTTGGAAGCCTATAAATCAAACTTGTGTTTGTTCAAACCTGCTGGTCGCATACTACGGCCCAGACCCGAACTCACAAAGAGAAGCACTTAGATCTTTGGAGGTAGATTGGTTGTGGTTGGTTGTTTTGGGTGTTTGTTCGCAATACCTATCAATTAGCTATTCCTAGTCATATAAGAAGTGCACCGTTTCACCGTTCTAGGTGCAATCGCGGATAGTCAGACGAGATTTTATGTTCAACGATTTGAATATTTGGGTCAAGGTTTGGAGGTTTCAATCCGATGCAACGCACAAGTGATTCTTATGATATTCCAATTCTAACAGTATCCGTGGTTGCTAATTTTTACAAGATTATGCACCAATTGTCAAGTCCGATCAGTTTCCTTATATTCCACGTCACTGGTTGGGAGATTCAAGTTTTTCAGCACAATTTATGGTGAAAAATGTTGTTTGTTTTTCAGACATTTTTCACTGAAAAGGTAGTGAAAAACTCAAAACATTTTCACTACTTTGTGAGTTCGAGGTGAAAAGTTCAAAGGAAGCTCAAAAGAGGTGAAAAAGATTTGAATTTTTCACTGCTTTTTTCAATGGAAAATGTCTGAAAAACAAACAACATTTTCACCATAAACTGTGCTGAAAATCTTGAATCTCTCAACCAGTGCGTGTCCGTTTCAATTATCCAATATGTCCACGGGTAGTTTATAATGATCCAAATCCAACACAGATAATATTCCAGGGAATACAAACAAAACTTGGTATGGCTTCTGAGTGTCTCTGAATGAATGCCTACTCAACTGGTTAAGCGGGAAGCCTACTAGCTTCACGTCCAACAGGTGGGGTGAGATTCACTGCTGTACTACCCATAACCATCCACTTAAATACTTTACAGGAATCTAAATATAAACAGGGCCGTTACAAACACACGACAAGGTTCAGGGTATATGACTAGTGGTATGGCAGCTAACCGAGGAAACTCTGTCGGATATCAAGAGATTAGTAAAAACCAAACAGATTTATAAGGAACATCGACGAGCCGAGCTCAGCAATGAGTCAAGATCTACATCACTTAGAACAATTGTGATGGGATATTGTTGATGTGTCAACTTTTTGTTTAGCGTACGCAATGGTCCTGTAAAATTCTCGCAGAGCAATCGGCCATTCCTGCTCATAGCCGACGTCACCAAATTCCCGGATCGCTGAAACCGTGTAACCGTGGACCTGATACGTAGGACCCAATCACGTCTGATTTCAAGTGGACCTATCGCAGGGAATCGGGTTTCGGTCTCGGTGCATGAGGAATCTCGTCGTCATCGTTAGGAAGAAGTTGGTATTGTCTACTGCTTGGCGAAGAATTGCAGGTTGTTTGGCAGGGGGGTATGGCAACGGCCGAGGTTTGGCCACTGGCGATCACCGATGGCGGTGCAGTGAGTATCTTGAAATCGAACGGTGCACTGGTATGTAAATTATGGGCGTTACAGCCAAATTAAACCTTGCAAGTCCGGGCGCCCCTTCTCAATCTGAACTTTGCGGACATTTATCCTTCTTCCAAGCCTGGTAAGTGGGCATGTTACTCGGAGTAGTTCGATTTCTTTCATTTAAAAAACGATCTTGATTCTGGCCACCACGAAGAACGGGAAAAAGAAAACCCGGAACCTACAGACACGCGGAATCCCCTGGTCTTCAGTCATCATATTTCAAATTAGCAGACGCATAATGTGTTGAACTGGGCTACAAAGAATGGAGTAATATCATGCGCCATTTCAGCTGCGGATCTCATTCCGAACAGGACGTGGGCGTCAATTTCTTGAATGGATCAGTGGCAGCCTGCAAATCCCCTTGGACAGATTGATTATCCCTGGGCTATGCTATGGCTTCAGGTTACTTACAATGCTCGGACAATTTCTCGAAGTCACCCACAGCGGACCTGCTGACACTGATAGAACTGTTGGCCAACAACTCCTTCATACGGGGAATTCCAGGGATCATGGCATGGTAGAAAACACCTGTGAATAGTTGGCATATGCGGAAAAGACATGAGGATTCCGTTACGGTGGGCGGCCAACTCGCTGAATACATTGGCAGCGGACTGGCGGACCTCCAAATCACGGCTGTACAGTAGTTTGACGATATGCGGGATACCAGGCTTCATGTCTTCATGGAAGACAGCTGCGAAAAATTTACAGATATATACAAAGATATAAGGCTTTACTTACAATAGGCGGCCAACTTGCGGAAAGCCTCAGCGGCGGACTGGCGGACCAACCAATTACCTAGCAGTTTAATTATTTGCGAGATGCCAAGCTTCATGGTTTCATGGAAGACAGCTGAGAATAATTGCCAGACGGATAAAAGAACGGGAGGTTTTCCTTACGCTGGGCAGCCAACCTGCCGAATGCATTGGCAGAGAATTCACAGACTTCCCAATTACTGTTGTCGAGCAGTTTAATTATCTGTAATAGACCACCCATTAGGGCTTCGTGGAAGATGGCTGCGAATAATTGTGAGATGTATGAAAAGAGGTGAGGCTTTCCTTACGATGGGTGGCCAACTTGCAGAATGCGTTAGCGGCATGCCCGCAGACCTTCGAATCGTCTAACAGTTGGATAAAGAGCGGAATGCCAGGCTTTAGAGCTTCGTGGAAGGCCGCTGCAAATAATTGGCAAATGTATGAGACACGAGTTTTTGCTTACGATGGGCGGCCATCCCGCTAAATGCATAGGCAGAAGCTCGGCGAACCTCCCAATGACGGTTGTCCAGCAGCTGAATTATCTGTGATGTACCACCCGTTATAGCTTCGTGGAAGACGGCTGCGAATAATTGTGAGATGTATAAAAGACGTGAGGTTTTCATTACGATGCATAGCCAACTGGCAGAACGTGTTAGCGGCAGATCGGCACACCTGCCAATCACCTAACAGTTTGATAATCTGCGGATGCCAGGTTTCAGAGCCTCGCGGAAGATGGCTGGAAATAATTGGCAAATCATTTCAGAAAGAGATGCCAGTTTTTGCTCACGACGGGCGGCCAATTCGCTAAATGCATTGGCAGAGGATCGCTGTACCTCCCAATCACCATTGTCCAGCAGTTTAATAATCTCCGGGATTCCGAGCTTCATGACTCCGTGGAAGACCGCTGTAAATGATTGGCTGATGTATAAAAAGACGCGAAATTTCCGTACGATGGGCAGCCAGCTCCCCGAACGTATCGACGGAGGACTGGAGAACCTCCCAATGACTGTCATCTAGCAGTTTAATGATATTCGGGATCCCAGGCCTCATGGTTTCGTGGAATGGATCTGCGGATGATTGGAAGATGCAAGTAACACGAGGGTTTCCTACGATGGGCGGCCAACTCGCCGAATGCATTGGCACAGGATCGGCGGACAGTCCAAACACTGTCCCCAAGGAGTTCAATGATATTCGGGATGCCAGACTTTATGGTTTCGTGGAAGATTGCTGCAATTAATTGTCAGATGTATAAAGAGACGTACGGTTTTCCTTACGGTGGGCAGCCAACTCCCTGAATGTATTGACAGCTGATCGGCGGACCTCCGAATGACTATTGTCCAGCAGTTTGATTATCTGCGAGATCCCGAGCTTCATGCGCTCGTGGAAGACAGCTGCGAATACTAATTGGCAAGCGTACAACAAAATCACGAGGTTTTCCTTACAATGGGCAGCCAACTTGCAGAACACCTCAGCGGCATATTGGCAGCTCTCCCAGTCGCCTAGCAGTTTAATAATTGTTGGGATGCCAGGCTCCATGGCCCCGCGCGAGGAAACTGCAAGTCAGTGATAGATGTAAGTATTAACAGACACGGAGTTTACTCACGATCCTCCGCCGATTTGCCGAATCTTCTAGTGGCCGAGTTGCGGACAGCCGGGTCACTATTCTGGAGCAGTTCAATGAGCTGGGGAATGCTAGGTGACTTGTAGAGGTGCAAGATCGCCGCTAATACTTATGAGATACTCGAAAATGCACCAGGTCAGACCACTTACGGTGGAGGCCCGGGACAGAACCGCTGCCGAAGGCATGAGCAGCAGACTTGGTTTCATGGCGATCCCTGTCCGTGAATGGCTCTGGGATCTGGCTAGCGTGAGACTGTTCGTCGTTCATAGCCGCGTTGTCGTCAACATCCATAGTTTCGCGTACGGAGTGTGACCAGTCCTGGATCTCTTCGGCAGCTAGGTTGGATCCAGGAGGAGAGCCCGAAGACGCACAAATTGACGAAGTGTCGGAGCCCGAGCTCATAGACTTCGTATTTGTCAGTAATCAGTCTCTATATACTGAAGCATCCCACCTCGTTAAGATTCCTCAA
>JARKIC010003074.1:0-35191 GCA_029378375.1 Mycena olivaceomarginata
GGTGACTACAGCAGCAGCATAATTTTGCAGAAGAAGCTATGAAAGATAGCACACGGAGCATCCGCACCAACTCAGTTTCACAGCAGCTGCAGAAAGGTTGTGAACTGTACACAGTGATCATATACCTCGTTTAGCCACCAGTGCCTTTGAGTTGAAAATGTGCACTATACATTCAATAACAGAGAACTCGTCAGGACTTTGCCAGTGTTACACACACCCCAGGTCGCAAAGTAGTGTCATGGAATGCATGAATATGATCCTCAGGATCCAGGAATCTCTCGGTTGCCATGTCAGCCCAGTAATGGGACAACACAAGATGTTGTTGTTAGCTCACCTAAGTATCGGTGCCGCCAAGTGTGATTGAGTATGTGACTAATTCCGAAAGTCATTTGAACTGATCAGTGATGGTTTGTACCAATGAACTGTGTTTGTTCAGGTTTCAGCGAATGAATGTTATATGTGAATTATGGCACGGATAACTGGTGGATCTTACTGGTGAGATATCAGGCTCAAAGAGTATGCACACCAGGGAAAGCAATCTCTTGACCTAGGTCAAGATGGTAAGCAACAGTAGTCAATTCAGTAGACAAAAAAAAATGAAATTTTACTCTTATTGTCAGCAAAGTACAAAAGGACTGCTGAGAGATGAACTCTCAGGAGCCCGGTCAGAGGTGAAAGAAACACTGTGTATTCAAACTGCTGAAAGACGTGCTGAAACCACTTGTTTCAGCAATGCTTTCAGCTGTCTTGAAATAAAGAATGTCATCAATTTTTCCTTTGTTTTGAAGATGAAACTAGGCAACCTTAAGCTCAGCATGGGGCATGGAAACTAGCGGGGGAATCCAAAGTATTAATAACTATACTAGAATACAGGAGTGAAAATACTACACACCTAGCAGGGGAATCCAAAGAGAACAAAGGATGAGGATTCCCATGCTAAGCGCAGCTCTAAAAACTAAATAGCCAGTAGCATGTGTCCAGACGAAGTGGTGATAGGGTGTTGTGATAAGGACCACGGTGTTGCTATTGAAAAGTGTGTGATTCGAATTTGACTGGGGTTCGTCCTCTAGAGGGGAAAGTATAGTTGAATGATAGAGAGGAAGATCAGTGTGCGAATCCGCTTTGTGTGTGTTTGTGAATGGTATTTCATGGAGACCATTTGTCTCCTAGGATGCGAACAAGTGTGGCAGACCTGCTGTCTGTCAAGTACCAGTTCCCAACCGGGATCTGACGGAGGTCCGAGATACGCCTGAGGAATGAAGTGCGTATAAGCAAGACAAAGAGGCTGATATATAGAGGGGAATGTCGGAGTCCGAACGGAAGACCAAACCCGTATACTGGAAGTGAAGGGGCTTGGCTTCAGCTCGTGCACTGCGCCCTTTTCTACACCTAGTGCCCAATTTCGGAGGAGGACGGAAGTCCAAGAGGAAGAGTATAGGGCAGACTAAGTCAATATTCAAACTGAAGTCTAACTACCGACATGGCTTGTATTATATGAAGGTTAAAGTATTAGTGGGGATATAATGTAAGTACCAGAGCTTCGGAGTTCCGAGTGGATCTGTGATGGAAACAAGTTGTTATGAGTCAAGTAGAGTCAAGCTGACTCGGATATCATCGGTACTCCGAGGTCTCCGGGATGGAGAAGCATAAAGTGTAACCTAGTAGTTAGAAGGAATCATATGTAGTACAAACCAATAGAACAAAGGTAATTGCAGAGAAGCAGTGTCGGACATAATCGGGATCGGAGATCGTCGGAGTCCGATGGCGTCCAAAAAGGATGTGAAGTCATGGCACGTGACACTCTCAGCCGAAACAGTGTAGAGAGTGTGAATGTACTAGACCTAGTTCCCTGTACAAGTGTACCAGAATCCTAAATGTGTTGCCCCGTCTGTTTTCCTTGGTGCGCTCTTCCCCTTAGAACCAGCACTGGAGGTGCAATGAATGCCGCACAGATGATGACACTGACATTGTTCGGACGGTGGGTGAGACAATCGGTCTTGTTGGGTACAGACAGCGATTTTGGATGTGATGGCTTCTCTCCAAGTCTGTCTTCCACAGAGCGACACTCACGAAAATGGTTATGCTAATTGAGGAAGCCTGTGTAAGTGACACTAGGTCCGGTGAGGAGGGACCCTGCTGATGGAGGTGTGGGAGGTGAGACGCCAATGAATGAGAAAATGTAGGAGGTGTGGCCTGTCTCCAGCCATGGGGCAAGGGACGAGATTGCACAAGACAAGGTACGAGGTTGGGGAAGGCTGGGAGTACCCTTTAGATTGAGTGAGACTTGTACAGTGATGGGGAAGACGCTGATTGATGCGCTGAGAACCTATATAAGAAACACACAAATAACCCCACTTGACTCGTGATCGGCACAGGAACAGTCCAGAGACTGTTCCAACAACCAACAAACAAACAAATCAAATGGCAATATCTGCACATTTCCAGAGATCCCGACGAGTTTACAGCCCCTAGTACAGGGCCTTGTAAATGTTGTAGGGAGAGGTTTCGTATCTCAAAGAGATGTAGAGCAAACTGCATAGAACGTGTTTCTAGACACAGGGAACATTGTTTCCAAGATAGATTTATAGCTTCGCAGCATGTGTGTGTGTGGTCCAAGCAACAGAGAAAACAAGTTTAAAGTAATCCTGTAGACTCAAGTAAGGCCCCTAGTTTATAGGCCAAGAGTGTTCACAGAGCTTTCCCTAAAAGATACTTTCTGAGCAGTGCACAGCAGTCATGTTTCCAAAGTTTTCCCTAGATGGTACTTTCTGAAACCTGCTCCGCAAACAACAACAATAATGTTTCTTTCAACAGAGTTTCAGTTTCAACAGATTCACAGAGTTCTTAACAGTTTCCAGGCAGAGCCCAAGTGCATTTCCAGAATTATATATGTTTCAGAAACAAATAAGATTTCAACTAATAATGCTACTCTATTAAGAGTGCGTTCACCGAGGATCCCAGATCAACCCAATGCGCAAACATATAGCCTGCTAGCTCAGGGGATGATGCTGTGTCCACTGTAGAAACACCTCCAGATACTTATACAACTGCCAAAACACAATTACAAATCCCAAAACACAATCCCAGTGAGTCAAATGTCTGTTTATCTGCCTCCTTAACCATGTTTCCATCGGTTGTTCTTTTGAGCATTGCCTCCCATTGGTTCCCAAGTGTCAGCACATCATGTTCCCTTGCCAATTACAAGGCAGGAACCTGTCAGCAGCACCCCTGTATTATTCAGAGAGTGTGTCGATCACCGATAGATCGGCACTGCATTCGTTTGACCTGTTTCTGCTTCAAACTCAACTCTCCCCTCTGTTACAAGTGTGGAACTTGATAATACTCCTCTGTAGGTCTCGGGAGATACCCATTTCCGAGGTTTTTCCCAGAAATGGTTCTTGCGAAAGAACCTTAGAACACCTTTAGAGTTGTGATCTGGATCCACATTTGGTGAGGTATGAGGCTACCCTACGCTTCTTCTACCTTCCAACCACAGTTACCTCGTTCCCCTCACTACTGACCTCAATGATGGTACACATTAGGTTCCCTAGTAGTGGCAATGTCATGGATAGATAAATCAATTGTTAATCTGGTTAGCATGGCTGAAAATGTGGTGTACAGGTCAGTTGTCTAAAAATAGACCCAAAACGAAAGTTGTAGAGCTCAATCACAGCTATAAGACATCCCTAAGGTCATTTTACCTCAAAAGCCTTTGTTAGCTCATAAAACACAAAATACTTTTTCAGACACAGCGGTTTTCAGAAACTCAATGCTTTGAACCGGGCCCAGATGTGCACAAATACTGTCAGAAAGGTGAAATAGGATTCATGTCAACACCTAGCATTATGCCAAATGCTTGCTGCTACCTATATTTTCTGGGACTGACTACATAGCACTATGTAGTTCCAGCCAGTCACTATAGAGTACTATGTAGTGCTCACCAGACTATTTGATAGACAGCCATAGAATGTGATAGCTGTAGCAGCCACTTTCATAGCTCTCCATAGCTCTCCATAGCTTGCCATAGTATGCAAAAAATTCTTATAGCACCTGATAGCACCTGATAGCCTCCCATAACCACCCTACTGGCTATGGGGCCATTTTGGATTTCCTGATGTAGGTGCTGAAGATCCAGAAGAAGGAATGCACATCATCCCAGGTGGTCCACAGCAGCAGGCAGCGATTGCAATATGCACTTGTCTTGGTGGAGGAAATGACCAACGTGTTCCAGACCCCGAGTAAGTAACAGTGTCAGAGACATGAGGCATATATAGGCTGCCTTTTTGAGGTCTGTGTTTTGCGATACTCGTGCCAACTGACTGAACACATGGTGCTGTCTAGCAAAATTGACCAGCACCAAGCTACAGTATATGAGTGCGAGGGCCGACACAATGAGCGGAGGAATGTCGAGGATCAGAATGGATAGTATGGAAAGATAGATGGCTGGGTTGCAGCTGAAGTTCTCGTAGATGTCAAATTGGTGCCCTTGGACAATTGTATCCATGCCACTCTCAACGACCAATCTGGGACCAATAATCAACAACGCTCACAAAAGCCCATGGTGAGAATTGAGACTCCAAGATAAACCCAATTCAACCTGGAGTGCAAGTTGAGTCTTCTGCAATGTTATTCGGTACACACTGATAAGCACGGGATTTGTCCACCTATGAGATCTTCGCTTTTTCGTGTTTTCATGACAAGACATGTGCTGGGCTACGCTCCAGAAGTGTCAGTACTGAGGTTCCCAAGTAGCTGGCTGGGCAGGAACCACTGAGTAACGGATGGGAACAGGGAGGAACACTCTGGAACCATTGGCATGTGCTCGCTCCGGAACACGTAGGAGATGTGTAACCCACAGAACAAGTGGAACATGAAGTCTACTCTATTCCCGCTCACGAAACTAGATGGGGACAGACTGGAATCCTGTTGTGGTGTGTTGGACATTGGATGCATACCACGTTCTGATCAGATGATCACTGGAAGGGGCTGGGAACATCGCATCTTGATGGTTCCACGCCATCCTGGGCATTCCGGATATGGGATGGTCACTAAGCGAAGGTCCAATCACTTGGACCTATACTCGTTGGCTCTTGGAACCAGTACCCATACTGAGAAGTACTTTGAATGTGGTATCCCTGCAGAGCTACGGACCAGGAGCTTCTGTTCCAGACGTTCCGGTAGATGGGAAGGCACTGGCATTGGAAGAAATGGACTATCTAGTTGGGATCAACATAGGGAACTGGTTGTGATGGCTCAGGAACAATCTCTCCAATCGTACATGTGCACAGGATCACACCAGTATGGCGTGCTCGACATGGGCAGCCAATGGAAGGACACAGATACCCAATTCTATGACGGATACACGGAAGTCGGACGGATAAACAGACTATTTTACTCATATCTACTTATTTCTCGGATGTTTCCATGTGTTTCAGGGCTTTATATTTAGTAGCAGAGGCATCTTGGGCAACTTCACAGAATCACCCCACGGCTTATAGGCGGAAACACTTGCGAATTGGGCAGATACCGGGGAGTTTGAACAAGGTGTCTCTTAGAATTCATCTGGGCTTGGAATCTTTATTTTGTGTGTTCAATCGAACACACTCGTTGCGTTCCACAAGCTTTCCTGTCTGTTCCGGTTCCATTCCGGTCCACTCAGATCAAGGCTTAAGTACTTGAACTTCATTCCAAGGACTTCCACAAAGAATACAACACTCTATCCTCCTTTCTGAGGTCTATTCCATTCCCTGCAACTCTTTATAAGGCCCTGTACCAGGGTCTGATACTCATCTGTGCACGTCTCAAGCACTTCCTGTCTGTTCCGATGCACTTCTGTGTTGAGGTTTGGTTTTGGTTGGTGTTTTCTTGATAGGTTCAGAGCACATTGATCAACGCGAAGTGTGAGGGCGAGGATGGAAGCGGGTAGCGCAATATCCACTCCAATTTTGATCTTGGTTGCTGTGTGAAGGGGTCAGTTACAGAACTGGGGAAGAGACCGATCCACCCACTAATATCGCACCATGGAAGACCAACACCTTAATTCAACAACAGTTCAACCACACTTCGGCTGATCGGCAGTGTCGGCCGATGGATATGGGATCACGTGTGCAAGACACTGCCTCTGGCACTCCCTATCACACCATCACAACCCTGACCAAACCCTGATGGGATCTCGATGTTCAAGGCCCTGGGGACTGTGCTCCTCAGTTGCTGGGTGCTTAGGACCCTAGCTGTTCCTTTCCAACCCCGTGTCAGAAAAATCTTTGTTGCCTGGTATTCAAATATTTTAGAAAATATGTCCATATCAGGTAATCAGACTGGAGGGCACCATATTTTTTTCAGTAATGTACCTTTTTCAAATATCAGGCAATATCTGATCTAACAAGCAAAGCCTGACGGCACAATATTTTGGAATATAGGTCTGATAAGGTGCTTTTGGTCGACAAAAGAAAACCCTCTTGCCTTCCTTTCAAGTCATTTGAAGGGAAGGACCATTACTATCCAATTCAAGGCAAGGACATTGTGTGAGCACTGAAATTAGTTAGTCAATTAGTAAGTATAAGTAAAGTCAGTATTGATACAAGTAATGTACTGCACATACATCCATGGGCACAGGTTGGGAGGTCATGACCTGAGTTATATACCTTGTGTGAGCCACTTGGAGAGTGAATAAAGTAACTTGCAAAACCTAACTTTAACTTTGATCACCCCTTTGACTTGGCAGGGCTAACTTTACATTACTTTACGGGTGATCAGCCAAAGTAACTTGCCATCAGATGGCATCATTTACCGCCAAGTTCACCTGTTCGAGAGTGTTCAATCCTTATCATATCATGTTTCCTGTCACTGTATTGTATTCATAGTATATTAGACAGGTTGTGCACAAGCCGCACGCGGCTTTTGGGAATTGTGCAAAGCCGCGGGGATTTTTCAAGTTCATCCAGGAAGAGTCAAACTTTCAGTGAGCCCAGTGAGTGGAGGGGAGTGTTTTAGGCTATGGGATGGTCGTCCGACTTGTCATTGGGTTTGTGGGTGCTGTGGAATCAGTGCGGAAACTCAAGGACAAATCAGTGTATTCCCCGGATCTGATTCGATAGCCACATGGATAGAACATTCAAAATGGTATTCATGTGAGTCGTTTATGGTGGGTTTATGAGTTCAAGATATTGAAATCCTCCCTGCGGCTTTGCACAATGCCAAAAAGCCGCATGAAGCCGCATGCGGCTTGTGCGGCTTTTGCACAACCTGTCTATTATCCGCACATGTATTAATACGTAACAGAATCTATATAAGAAAGACGTGGTTTGGCCAGGACAAAAGTGGCACCCATGGGAGCGAAGGTATTGGCTCTGTGGAGCTGTTGACTTTTCGATGTCTTTACCTCCACAATTGTTGTCACAATGTTGAATTCTTGGATCTGGCTCCACTCGGTTGTCTAGATGTCGCCTGAGACCACGAGCCGGGTAGGCCCTGGCATTCCTAAACGGGACCATGTGTAATACTACCTACCTACCTCTGGGTGCACAGTTCTCGGCTCCACCGCGATGTTGAGATGGTGGTTTCTACACTCAGAGCCAGCGGGGGATCCCATTCCGGGATTTGTAGTCAAGCCACAATTGAGGAACAAGGTGTGCTGAACGGTGATTTCTGCACTTAGCTGAGGATTGAATCGGGGATTGTATGCCAGCCAACCAGGGAAAATGCCACGAGTCAGCTTGGCGCACAGTTAAATAGGTGGACTTGGGAGGATGGCACGGGCCAGAGAACTAAACAATGGAATTTCAGGTGTGAGCATCGATGAATTGATCTGGCGGCTGGATAGAGATGAGACTTAGATAACAAGACAAAAATCCTTTGCTCACGAGATGCAATGATAGTCTGCTCCGCCACCAGTTGACATGTCTTTTTGCCTATTCAATGGGTTGATATCTCTACATTGGATCAGTCATGCCAGAGCCATTGCGCGACGGCCTATATGAAGTGAGATGAATTTCTATTTCTTAAGGTCAGTCTGGCAGAGAAGCCTTGTATGAGCAATATGTTGAACATCCATTCAAACGAAATTTATTCAGACAATGGCGAAGAAGACTTGTAACGTTGTGAGAAACTATGGAACTGAAGGATGAGAGGAGGGGCACAGACTGCTCCAAAATGAGTGAGCTTAACAAGAATCAAGCTGGAAGTAACCATGACCTCAGAACACATTACAATCTGCCTGAATTAGTTGAAGTGGATGATTCTCTGCTTGGTTACAACTTTCCCCGAGATGCCCGAGAGGCAGTTGATCTTCAATTGACCTATCGGTACCTTTTTAGCTCAATGCAGGTAAAGTTAATCAAAATTAATTTGACTGACTTCAAATTACTTCAAGTAACTCCGAGTTACTTCAAGTTATTGGGAAGTAACTTGCCCCGCCAAGTTAGATCAATGTGATCAGACAAAGTAACTTGTGCCATCAGATGGCATCAAATCCCGCCAAATTCGTCAAGTTATAGTCACAAGAGCATGAATTAACACTTGTTATGACCTCTAGAGTTGTTAAATTACTTTGAAGTTACTTACAAGTTACTTTTGCTTACTTTACTTTACTTGTCTGCCACAAGTAAAGTAAAGTAAATTTTTTAAGGCTAAGTTAGTTTTGCCAAGTAACTTTGTTAACCATCAGCCACTTGGATGCAGCTCTAAAACAGCTCCACAGCTCACTGAACTCAGGTAAAAAAATTCTTGTGTGTTCAATAAATCAAAACTTGACCTCGGAGGCATGTTCAACATGCACGGTCGTGAGTCCTGTACAGTTTAGAGCCAACAATAATTAAAGGAGGGGGAGGCAGCAATAGGGGACTTCACGCTAGGACACATTTTCACGTTTGTGAATATAAATATTCATCTGATGGGAACAATTATTTTTACAAAATAAAATATTCCACAAGCACGATTTAATTGTGCTTGTGGAATAAACATATTTTTGTGCAATATATATGCTTCAAGTTGCTTGAGTAAGCTGCCCGTCACCATCTTGATCATCACCGCTCATGGGGAAGCGGTTGAAAGCTCCCGACTCAGAATCAATTGACGAGCTTGAGACTCGTTTGGCAGACATGAAGAAAGCTCAATCCAAAAAATGTCCTTGGGGAGGCCCAAGGGGTCCAAGAATAAGCCTAAGGCTCTAAAGACCGGCACGGAGGGCAACACAACAATCAACACACCCACCGACGCCAACGCCAAGGAGGCGCTGCCTTCCAAGGAACCGAAACCGGCCAAGATCGGAAAGAATTAATGAAATATATTGTGGAAACCAAACGGGGTGATCATGGATTTATTCCACAAACCATGATTTTATTCATCTGATCAAATGAATAAATTTATTCACAAACACGAAAATGTGCCCTAGTGTGAAGTCCCCTAATATATGATAAAATATCACCTCACCATGCCCGATATTGCCCCGCGCTAGCAATATCAGGTCATATCAGGCCGTCAGACGGTTTCAGACCTGATAGGTCAACAAAGAATTTTCCGACACATGAGCTCCATCTCATGCACAAGCGCTCCAACTGACCGGAATTTCAGCTGGCTTGCCTTTCCCCTCGATCCATATCCCGACAAGCCTCGGCTCATATTCCGGAGAGATGGGACGTTCAAGATTATAATTTCCTCAGACCTTCATTTTGGCGGGAACGCAGACGACGGTGTAGGGGCTGTGAAAGACACAAATAGCACCCGTCTCATGCACGCAATTTTACACGACAAGCAACCAGATTATGTGTGCGTCCCATGCGACTTGCCCAAGCCTTTACAAAGCCTCAACGTACTTATTAGGATGTTTAACGGTGACCTGATTACTGGGGACTGTATGAGATTTCTATGCTGCGCGGGATTGAATCAGTGAAGATCACAATGTCACCGAATCAATACTAATGTTTGACAAGTAAGGACCAGTATAGGTTCTGTTAGCAATCACGCTAGTCTCGGAGACACGCTTGTCTCGGAGACAGACTTCAAGGTTTAAAACAGTTTAAACACATGTTTGAAGAGGATTTAAGTATGCCTGACACAGGGATACGTGGCCGAGCATGGGCGCTTCCTTGGTTCTCCCTCTAGCGGTCTCGTATGCTGTTCCTGGCTCAGTGGCTGCCCCGCCCAAATGCACACCGAAGAAAAAACGGCTTGAAAATCGTCCACGTGATCGCGGTCTAGCCTTGCGGCCGAATTCGGAATTCATTTTGACATGGCACAGCCATCGCAAATTTGTTTGTCTTTTGCGCGGTGGCAAACCAGCGCCGTGCAAGTGAAACCAGCTTGGCGGCATCCAGCCTTTTCGATTTTCAGCTGATCTGCAGCGCACCCTCCGAATGGTCCGGCTTACGCTCGACTGCCACGGCGTCTTGTGCAGAAGACCTAGGATTTTTCCGACGTGTCTGGCTGACTGGTTGACAGGGCTTCCTTGCTGGTGTTCGGTTTCTTTTCTTGACTCGACGGGGGAGAGGTGACATCTGGGGTGCGTGTTGTGTCTTCTTTTTTCTTTGCTCGTGCTCCGTTTTTCGCGCTCCGTCCTTTCTGGAGTGTATGCCTGCTTCCTCTCAGAACGCCGCACGCACGTCTACTCCTGCCTGTCGTCTTACCATCAATTCTTGTCATCTTCCCCACGCTAACTTATTCCGTGTTCCTCTCCCCTTCTCCTTATTTCCTTATGTTATTCCGACTAGAAAATATTCGCTGACATGCTCCCCACCTCGACTGCACCGCGGCCCTCTCCGTCCTCCACGCGATCCGCGCCCTCGCGCGTGCCGAGGGCATCCTTGTCGCCGCCTCCATCCACCAGCCCTCGCTCCAATACCTGTCCCAGTTCACCTCCTTGCTTTTGTTGGTGGAGGGCCGGGTGTGCTGGAACGGCCAGGTGCAGGAGCTGGAGGGCTTTCTGGGGCGGTGGGGGAGGGGCGTTGGGCGATTTGTGAGTGTGCTGTTTCTGTGTTGTCGGGAGCAGGAGGATACTGACGGGTGGCGGTGGCGTTGTAGATCACCCCCTCGGACCACGCGATGAGCTTCCTGAACGCGGATTTCCCGGACCCCGAGTCCGATCGCGGACCCGATTCCAGTTTAGATGCGGAGCGCGGCACCGCACGCGAGCGGGGCGGCAACGCGCGCGCGTTCCGCGAGTTTTACTTGTCTGAGCTTAACGCTAATTCCAATTTCAATTCCACCCGCAACGCGAATGGCCGCCAAATCTCGCATGGCACGGACTTCGGCGTGAGCTCGTTCTCGTCGTCTTCGTCGTGGAGGAACGATGAAGACAAGGCGGACGGGGAGCACGACCGCGAGTACGAACACGGCAAGGCGGGGCCGGCGGGGACGCTCTTCTGGAACACGGTTGTGCTGAGCGAGCGAACGGCGCTGAACCATGGGCGGAATTTGTTGGCGTATGGGGTGAGGGCGGGGATGTATGCTGGTGCGTGTTGTGTTTCGCTTCTTGCTTCACCACCCGTTCTTCCGCATTTCATATCTTGAACCCGAAGCCTAACTGATGATTTTTTTTGGCGATGTAGGGATGGGGTTGATGCTCGCGTAAGTCGTTTGTTCCTCTTTACTTCGCCGTCCTACTTTACCTTCGACTCCTGACCCGCTGTCTATCTTTCTCTCTACTTCCATCACCATCTGCCCATCTACCTCTCCCAACTCCTACTTCGTCTCCGTCTCCATCACCGGTCCTATCTATTTCTTCCAAACTTCTACTTTTTCTCCGCCCCCATCCATTCAATTCTAAGTCTTCCACTTCTACTGACTTCTCCATCTACTTTCCCTTCTATCCCTACCCAATTCCTACGTCGCCTCCGTCTCCGTCTACCCCAACTCCTAATTCGCCTCCGCCTCCGCCTCCTCCACCTACCTTCTACCTTCGAATACCCATCTCCACCTACCTTTGTCCCAACTCTGACGCGCGCTTGTTTGATAGAACGATCTGGATTCGATTCGGCACCGCCGACTCGACAATCAACGACCGCCTCTCGGTGCACTTTTACAGTGTGGCGTTTTTGGCATTTGTGAGTCCCCTTCCCTCCCTTCTCTTCTAGGCAGGATGCCGCGAAAGATCCTGACGTGTGTTTTGTTTCCGCCACAGATGTCCGTCGCTGGGATCCCTGGATGTACGTCTCTTCCTCTCCTTCAAATATCTCCCGTTATTTCGATTCAACCCATCACTGAATATACTATTCGCGTGCAGTTCTCGAAGAACGTGCAGTCTACTACCGGGAGAAGAAAAATGGGCTTTACACGACGCTGCCGTTTGTGCTCGCGAATACTCTCGTAGGGATGCCGTTCCTCGGCGTGTGCACGCTGCTGTTTACGCTGATTTCGTATTGGGCGATCGTGAGTTACCTCTTTCCTCCACTGCCCTGTGACTAACGTGTTGATATGATTGTCGTACGGCCTCCACCCCGGCGGGGGGGCGTTCTTCCGCTTCCTCGCGTTTTTGTACCCTGCCATCCTGGCGGCGGAGAGCCAGATGCTCGTAGTCGCAGCGCTCATGCCCATGTTCGTCGCGGCACTGGCGATTGGCGTGTTGTGAGTTCCCCTCCAGATTTGATTTAGAAGTTTAGACTGATGAGTTCACTATTCGCAGCGTGAACGGATTCTGGATGAGTGTGGGCGGGTACTTGTGCGTCGCATCATTTCGTTCCTCGAAAGCTGAGGAGATTCTGATGATCTTCAATAGCATCAAAGCACGCTCCCTCCCGCGCTTCTGGTTCTATTCATTCCACTACATGGACTACCAACGCTATGCGTTTGAGCTGCTCACCAACGTATGACCTTCCCTCCCTCCCCACTGCGGCCCAGCTCATCGCGCCTACAGTCCGACCTCCGCGGCTTGACTTTCGCCTGCCCGCCATCCACCGACGGCGGCGCCTGTGTTTGCGCATACCCCTCATCGACACCCGAGACGTGCACCGTTTCCGGCGCGGACGTCCTCGACTACCTCGACATCGGGGGCATCTCGTACGGCGCGTGGGCGGGGATCGTGATTGGGATTACGGTGATTTATCGGAATGCGTGCGTCTGCTCCCTCTCCCCCCTTCCGTTCTTCTCCTCGCTGCTTGCCTACCTCTTTTGTTCGCTTTGTTGATTCCATCGTATTTGCAGGCTGTACTTTGCTCTCAAGGCGCGATCGAAATGAGGCCCAGTCAAAGGTCGATCGATGAGACGTATTGCGCCCGGTGTTGGCCAGGCGAGTATCTATGGTGTGGGTGCGAGTATCTGTGTATGTTTGGGTTTAGCGTATGTATGTCTGCAAGAATGTCCAGCCCCTTCAGCACGCCCTCAAAAGACCGGTATCTGGATAAGCATCGTCTTGCCTCATCCTCCGCGCCCTCCTACCTCCAACTTGATACGATCTCCTCCATCCCGCAGAGGCGATGAACCCATTCGTCC
This sequence comes from Mycena olivaceomarginata, assembly GCA_029378375.1. NCBI lineage: Eukaryota > Fungi > Basidiomycota > Agaricomycetes > Agaricales > Mycenaceae > Mycena > Mycena olivaceomarginata. The sequence continues at coordinate 13,423 of JARKIC010003074.1, forward strand.
AAGGCTGGTCCGCTGCGCATATCGGCCCCCATTTGCAGGCATCACCGACCTGGGACAACCGCACGCACTTCCACATCTCCAGCGACGACGCCGCGACGGTGGTGGAAGAGGCCAGTGGGCGGCGCCGCGTCGCGGTGATAACATGGGCTGGCACGCATCCGACGCTCGCGCTCGACGACCTAGGATGGCCGCTGCGCACGTCCCAGTGGCTCTACCTCTCCTCTGACCCGCGCGTGAGTCGTCCCTTTCTTCCCTTCTCGTGCCTCTTGCCCCATCATCTAACCCAATTCGTGCCGGCAGATGCACGATGATAGCCGGCGGAGAGCAATTTAGCTGGCGGCCGAACGGGGGATTTGTCGAGGTACGCGTGCTTTTCGTCGCGTCGTGCTCGTGGTGGATTCTTACATACTATCATGGTTTCCAGTTATTTCCTCTCGCCAACTCGGAGGCCTCCCAGCCCTTGGCACGGATATCGCTATCGCCATCGCAGGGAGCCGGAAGCCTCATCACGCTCCAGCTGACGCCACGGGCGCTTCAGAAACGCCTTCTCAAGGCGACTGTGGTCTCGGCCGTGTTGCTAATGTCGGGTCGGAGAATAGATTGATTGTCAGCACGCTATCCGAGAATGGATAGTAGAGAGCTTGCGCAAATCCGCATGCGGCTACACAAAGCCGCATGCGGAGGTGCGGTCTTTTGCTTGTATACATCACCAGAACCATCAATAGCACCTTCTGGGACCACTGGAGTGAAAAAGAAAAAAAGCCGCATGGAAAGAAGTTGCGCGGCCAAAAGCCGTATGCGGCTTTTGCGCAAGCTCTCTAGTGTGCGTCGTTATTGTATTAATTGTTGTGTAATGAGTCGCGCGGGCCCGACATAGATAGGGTGCACACTTGAGGTGTATTGAAGTAATTCTTACCTTTATAATGTAGAGAGCTTGAGAGGAAGTTATATTTGTTCCTGAACCGTCAATCACACGCAGGAATCGGAACGTATTCTCTCTTCGTTGATTCTTTTTCAATAGGCCATCGGGATTTACAAATGGAGGCGGAGTTGATGCTTTTGATATGTCCGTTCTGAAGCCACAGTCGAACTTACCTACTATACACCCCCCTCATCCCGACTCAGACCCGTTCGCACCGATACAAACTGGAAGTGGCTGTAGAATCCTCAAGTCGTACAGATACCGCTGAAATATAAGTACACGACACCTCACAAAAAAGCCTCACACACGCCTTACGCCACGCCAACGCCAACCTCCTGCGTCGTAACATCATACCCCGAGATCCGTTCATCCCGCAGCTCATACCCATTCCACGCAAAATACGCCGCCATCCCCCACTTCTTCAGCGTATACTTCCACCCCGCCGCCGTCCCGCCCTTCGCCCCGCCCGTCCCGTGCGCCAGCGCGCGCACGCGCTCGATGCGCGGCCTCCTATTGCGCTCGAACTGCGCGAACACCCGCGCGACATCGCGCGGGGCGTCGAGCAGGTGGGACCCAAGCAGGCGTGCGAGGTACGCTGCGTCCTCAAACGCCATCGCGCTCCCCTGCCCGTTCGGCGGCAGCGCATGCGCCGCGTCGCCGACGAGGCACACGCGCCCGCGGTGCCAGCGCGGGAGCTCTGGGATGCAGTGCGGCGTCCACAGCTTCACTGCGTCGTCGTGCACGTTGTCCATCAGCGCGCGTATCACCGGCGTCTGCACCCCGTCATAATTGCGCTTCGCCGCGCGCGCGGCCGCGCCCGAGGCCTCGTACTCGCGCCAGGCGGCGCGGTCCTTGGGGGGCAGGTCCTCGGCGACGCACCACGCAGCTTCGGTGCCAGAGGGGTTGTGGGGCCAGACGGAGACGAGGCCGACGGGGGTGAAGAGGACGGCGGGGAAGGTCCAGTCTGGGGGGGCGTTGATGGAGGCGAGGGGGAGGGTGCCAGTGACCATGCAGGAGCCGAGGAAGGTGGGGGTGGGGGCGGAGGCGCCGAGGACGTGTTCGCGGACTTTGGAGTGGATGCCGTCGGCACCGATGAGGATGTCGCCTGGACGGGGTGAGACATGATGAAAAGTAGAGAGTCGACAAACGCACCGCGGGCAGTTGTCCCGTCCTCAAAGTGCAGAGTGACGCCGTCGTCGCGGTCCTCGATGGAGGTGATACGCACGCCGTAGCTAACCTGCACGGGGTCGGGCTGCTCCTCGCAGGCGTCGAGCATGATGTTGTGCAGGGTGGATCGCAGAATGCGCAGCGCATCGTACTCGTCGTCATATTGCACAAGGTGGCCAAAGAGATAGCCGTCATCGGCGTGCATTGCGAGTCGGCGGTATGAGAAGGCTGCGGCCCTTGAGGTAGTCGTACACGCCGACGACGTGGTCCAGGGCGCGCAGAGCATTGGGCGCCAGCGAGATGGAGCCCTCGGCGACAGTGCGCGTCGGGCGAAGCTCGAAGATGGACGATCTGATGTTTTGGCGGGCGAGGGCTAGGGCGAGGGAGGGGCCAGCCAGACCGCCGCCGACAATCAAGACTCGGTCGATGGGCATTGTAGTCGCTCAAGACAGAGTGAGAGGTCGTCTTTTAAGCGCGTCCTCTTATTGACGCGAGCTGCATTGTGGGCTCTACCCAACGTATGCCTCCCGGCGCTGGGTCAGTGCAGGGCGGGGAGCGACTACTTACGTGGCGCCGCGGCGGAGGAGAATGGTCATTTACGATTTGTCACGGCTGATCTGCAAGTGATCTGTTGGCCGCATCAATGTTGAGTTATACCCACGATGGCATAATACGATCCCAGCGAAAAGATGACCGCGCAGATAAAATCCCGAGCTGCAGAAGCTAAACCCGGTCTGTGGAATAAACACGCTCACCGCATCGCGATCACTGTGCACAGTCTTAGTGTGCCGGGGCTCGGTTAGGTTCGGTTCTTTCCAAAATTTCCCGAACCCCGAACCTCTACATAGTCGGGTTCGGTTCAGGCAATTTCCCGAAACCCGCACCGAACCTCGGGTTCGGTGCAACACCGGTTCGGTTCAGGTTCAGGTGAGGTTCGAACCTCAACAAACCTCAAATTTTTCTCATCTACTTTTCAACGGTGTGAAGCAGGCCCGGGGACTAAGAAGAGGGCCGACACCCCTCCCCGAGAACCCATAACAACAAGCCGAGTTGCGATCCAAACCCCCACCTGAACTCAACAATGGCTCCGAAATGAGTTTACTTTTATCACCTCTACTCCAATCTCATAGACATCTATGGTAATGTAGGGCCCACAGCTGAAACAACCATTGTCTCGGCCAGTTACCAGCTGGGTAAGGCTAACGAAAGTTCGACATTTCACCAAGAATTCGTTGTTTTTGAAACCTCAAATAGTTGAGGTTCGAACCTGTTCGAACCTGTTCGCACAGGTTCGGAAAAAAAACCAAACTCTCCGAACCTTGAACCGCACCTGGGGTTCGGTTCGGTTTTTCTGGAGCGTACGAACCCGAATTCAGGTGTGGTTCGGGTTCGGTTCACGTTCGGGAGGGGTTCAGAACTGAGCTCCGGCATCACTAGTAGCCTCGAGCTCCTCGTGCTTTTGTTCTTTCCATTCACCCTCTGACACTGTTGCTTGCCCACTATATCCATCAGTGCATAATTTTCAGACTCCTCGTGGCGTGATCGCCGTCCTCCCAACTTAAATGGCAGGTTGTCCCTGATAACCTGCAGAATTTAGACTTCAAGAGTGGCGCCGCCAGTGATCGACTGAAGCGCCCGATGGGCGGGCTTGGATTCTGCGCACCTAAAAAATGACCTTGATTCTCCTGGGCTGAAGCAATGTGCAACTCAACTTTACGCACTTGACAATTCTTAACAGTTCCACAAACCGCTCTGGTCTCGAGATTATTCGCATCATATTTCGGTATCATGTTAAATCATTGAGAATCCGCCTAGAAGCCCCAACCTGTCAAGTCGATGCCAAGGTGAGTTTCTGCTCGTTTTCATACGGATTCATTCCGCAAGTAATATATTCTAGGCCCTCGAGAGCTGTCAATTGGCCCTCGGGCGCTCTCTCCCTAAAAACCGCAGCCTCCGCCAGAAAGTTAGTGAGTTTGAGGCCACCGCTATCTCAAAACGCCGGCTGGGTGACGAAGGCGACAATTGCTTGGGATACAAGAAGAACGCCGGGCCGTGGGCCCGTATTTTTTGTTGAGTAGGGAAGGTTAGGTTATGATGGCGGATTTTTGTAAGGGTTTACCCGAGTTGTCCTTGGACCCTGCGGCGCGCTTTCTCAACAACACAGCGTACTCATACTCACAGTGTCACCGCGGCGCTCTTTAATGTCATTCCCAAAAAATACCACTCGCTGTTGGACTACGCCGAGTACAAGCATCTCGGGAAAGATGTGCGTGTTTGAATCCCTTCCTCATGATCATCGTCAATGTTATTGATTCACGCAGTTCATTGCTGAACCCGGGAATTATCGCTCTAGCATGCTCAATACTCTCCGGAGAGTTATTGCTTCCATCTTGACCTCTGCAGGCTACACCATCAACAGCCAGATTTTGGCCTCTACGACTGCAGACACAAGCCAAGACAAGGTGCTTCTCGGTCTCCTCCGATTCCCCAACGACAAATTATCAAAATTGTTTGCGCCGATCGATGGCAAGAAAAATATGATGTACATTTTTCTAAGCCGAATTGTACTCGACGTGAGTGATTATCCTCAGATATGACCTGTTCGCTCATTTTTCCTACTAGCTTCATCGCGTCATGGTTCACGGACCATCAAGTCTCGCCGCAAATTCCAAACCGGACCCGAAGGCAAACGGCACAAAATATGGGTTTGTTGAAGTCACCGACCACTCCCTTGCCTTGGCGAGTACTTTCGTGCGTATCTATATACTGTTCAAGCACATTCTTGCACTAAAAACAATAGGCCCGCTTCCTCGTTTCAGCCGATAAAACGTTCGCGTCAATTGGTCCAATCATGAAGATCAACTGGCAGGTACATTGCAAGTTCAAATGCTGTCGCCTCTCTTGATCTCTCACCGTCGGCACCCAACCATCACGGTGTCGTTGCGGCCTTCACTAGTCTCTACTTCGGCGTGCCTGATCGACAATATACCCTTCGCTATCTCCTCGGGCCGACATACGCCACCATTGAAGGTACCACAACGCTGCGCACGGCGCATTCACCTCACACACTGCCTGCAGTGCGCGGCCTGCGCTCTCGCGACGCGTTTTAATTTTCTGAACTCCCAAACTCTCCCGCGTCTCTCATCTGCAGTCGCACGTTACGCTCCGGTGGGCCCAATTACATCAATCGATTCTTTTGAGGTGGTCTGGCTTTATCTTTTCAACTCATTTCTCTAGGAGTATTTTCTGGGGTCCTCGACGTGTCTGTTTGCTCTTCAGCCACTGCTAGTCCATTCTGCGACCTCGTTGTCTTAACTTGATCGAGCCTTGGCCGAGTTAACATGGGTAGTATACAAGTTCGTAAATCAGTGTGTGCGTCCATCTTCGTCAGTTTGATGTCCATCTTTGTCAGTTTGATGGGCATCTTCGTCAGTCTGGACAGCCGAGCTTCACTCTTCGTCAGTCGATGGAGCCGATGGTGCAACCTCGTCAGTCGAGGTTCAAACTCGTCAGTCCGGATCTCTTGGCGGAGATCATCCTAATTTGGTAGGTGCCGCGGATCCGTGTAATTCTGCCCCTTGCTTCTTTGCTTCCACACCGCCGCCCCACAACGAGCGCGTCGGGCGTCGGACGGATTGTATGGGTAAGCTTGTGTCCTCCTATAGCCCAGCAGGTTCTGTCAATCTTGTGGGAAATCAGGTCACGCGGGAGTTTGAGCCAACCAAGATATATTCGAAGCCAAACGAGAAGGCGTCGGGGGATGTAGGAAAGCTGTCGATACATGCGGAATATAAGTAGAGGGGAAGAAAACAGATAGGGGGGGTAGCGAGGCAGTATCAAGGGGACGGAAATGGAATTCGGGGACAGCGGCGCGCAACCGATCACTTTCTCAACAAATCTTCCTCCCCCAGCTGTCTTTCAAATGTAAGTACGGCGCAAGCGCACATGGGCTGCACAGCAACTTTGTTCCCCGCCGTGCCAACCGCCCCTATCCCACCTGCTGGCGCACAGGATCCGCTGCAGGTGTGTGATGCTTCCCTTCGTTCTGTTGTGGTATATTTTGACTGTGGATTGGCTACAACTCAGAGCAAAGCCTCCTCAGAGCCCATCGTGCCAGTAGAGCCGGCTTCGCAAACGTACCCGAACCCACAATCCCTCAGCGCCATCACTACAGCCAGGGAAAGCACCGAAACGCACCAAGAAAGGTGGAGAGAAAGAGCTGAACCTTGACTGGGAGCCGGTCGCAAGAGGGAAACGTTGGTGGGCTCGGGATCTGGCGCGTGAGAACCCCGAGGAGTTCAAGTTGGAATGGCATGAATACGCACATCTTGTGGATGAGCTTTAGTTGATATGATGCTTAATCGTAACTCGACTCCTATGCTTAAATCGAGATTGTTTTAGTGAGTTGAAAATGTGTTTCACCCAGGTCGAGTTCAACTGTCTAAATCAGAACGGAAGATTGGGGTTGAAGATGTGTACACGGTTTCTACACCAAGGTAAGTAATGACATCACAGACATCTTGTCAACCGAGAAGATCCGCGCGGCTTGCTAACATCTCGACAGAATGACGAAGATCAATGGCACTGACGGATGTCAAAAACAGCACTGACGAACAAGGTAATCTGAACTGACTTACGAGTTTGTAAATGTCCCAGTTAACATCTCGGATTGCCAACTGAACCGGATGTAAATGCGATTCCCACTGTTCTGGGGAGTACAGGGAAAAATCCGGGACACGGATACACTCATTTGAACCGTGCAACGATTTGTGCAAGCATAAATTTATGAAGGGCTCATTTTTACAAGGTCATAATTTTGATGATGTTCAATAATTATTTTAAAACCACAAGAAACCGTGGTTGAATATCACGCACGCATGCTTATGATAAAAAACGACCCAATTTTCTCTTGCCCTCCAATTTTAAGCAACTTCACGCGACTCAAAAAAAAACAACACAACTTGGACTCAGTCCATGAGAGCAATCATAGAAGCTGGATCTGAGTGGGGACTGTCCGCTGTCAGTGCAGAAAGGATGATGCGTATAGCACTCAGCTCGTGTGAGACCCGTTCAAATAGCTGGCTTCATTATAATTTTAGAAGGGAGTCTATGGTGAACTGAGCATCTTGAGAAATGAAGATGGGTGGGCCGATAAGATGGTGCATGCCAAATGATGTGCAATACACAGCCATGGTTGACAAACCGTCCCCTCATTTATCCTCTCTCGGAGGGAGTTAATTAGTCCTGAAATCCTTAAGAAAGGCTGTGAGTATTGTCGATCATGAATCCGACTTCCTGAAGTTCGAACAAACTTTCGCGGGGGCCATTCCGATTCCAACAAGAAGACGATACGCTCACCGGCCCGCGCAGATGAGCGATCCCCTCGAAACTTGTTTGAAGTCTTACTCCATTTCTCGTTGGACCTCTTCTATCATGACGAACGATCCTTTCAACCCTTCTCTGGTCCAATTTCTTGTTGCGGATGCTACTCATAACTTCATTCATTCTCCTTGATCACTTTCCCGTCTGACTGCTGGAGCAGGCGACAGAGGGATACTGAAACATGCGACCCACGGTTAATCAGTGCACACTTCATATAACTTCTGTAGACAACCCTCCCAACATCGGATCACTTGGTCGTCAGATGCCTGAGGCGGTCCGTAGAAGTATGCCTCCCGCGCCAAATAGTCCTGCCACCTTTTCTCGAGTTTATCTTCGCTATAATTCCCCTCTATTTGGTTTATGCTCTCCGCAAGGTAGCCCTTCCAACGATTAATCAAGTCAGGCTGAGGGTTGGGAGATGTCTATGAGGCGTGAGAACTGTCAGCTGGCTGTTCTCAGTAGCAGATAACACCGCACCTGTAGCCATTGCACAACATCATGAAATTCAACCGGTTCAAGCTTACGAAAACTCGCATCCCAGGGTGGCAGAAAGCAATTTAGTGCATGAAGCAACTCAGGGTCACCTTGAGGAGAAGATCTAATGTGTCGCCCCCATTCTTGGTAATTCCATCGGTCGCCCAACCCCCAGAGCCTGTAATAATTGATATTCATTCAAATAGAGTCCTTGAGCAATGTGCGCACCAGAACATCCTGGGCAGTTCTCGTTTTTCAATCCCTTGCATGAGCCGCAAGAATCCACAGGCCAAGTCCCGGGAAACTAGAACTGCGGGGGAGAGACTGTCCAGTTCCTGGCAAAGCGCAGGAAGGAACAAGCAGAATGCATAGAAAAAATTAGATCCTCCGGTTACTAGTCGGCGTAGCGAACAAATCCATCCTCGAATATTATCCCAGGATAGATCCAATACGATACGGATTTGAAACAATTCCCACAGGAAAAAGAAGTCTAGACTCCGCCCTTTTGTGGAAAATAGCAGTCTTCGGGCTTGGAAAATGCGAATGAGGGGGGGGCACTGCGACAAAAGCGCGTGAAGGGCTTCTGGTATGGCCTGAAATTTACTGTTCATCCGAGAGTGTAGAGCACGAATCACGTGGAGTGACGGGGTTAAAACTTGGCTACGGATCCTTTCAGACTGTCCAGAGTATTGAGGAAGCAAGTCAGATACGATGAGAGATTGAAGAAGTCTATATTGCTGGATAAATCGATAGTCTTCCCAGCACTGGATTAAATCTTTCGGGGCGGGCTGAATTTCCTGTGTGATAAAATCCACATGGGAGCAGTATGTGAGTAGGAAAACATACTTTTAGCCAGAACAAAACTTTTTCTACTTCCTCGCCGCAGTTGAGGTCGCAAAAGAGGAAATCCGGGTTGACTGACTGGATAAGGGGCACAAGATCCACAGAAGGTGCAACCGAAGTGACAAAGTGGATCCAATCACTGTTCAGCGCAAGTGCCCTACAGACGAAGGAATCAAGAAATCGTATTTTGTTGCGGATAATCGCAGGGGTAGGTGTACATACCAGCGGAAAAAACCATTGGCGAAGTTGTTCTGTAGATCATTATGTCTATACGCAAGGGCCTTGAGGATGAAGCAACCTAATCTTGCGTGGTGTTGCGGAGATCCAACGTAGAAGGTTGACGACCGTTGTTGATTGGTCAGAAAATCATGAAATGAAGCATGGTGCAACTCTATCCCTCCTCTTCTCGAAGGAAAGCTGAGGACAGAGTGCAGGGGTCGCAGAATTAATGAAAGTTGCCCGCCCTCGAGACCAAGCAGCTCATCAATCTCCGCTACAGTGATCCCCTTTTGCGGATAATGGATGATAACACCCAAAATGTCGCAAAGACTAGAATGGAATCGCGGAGGGACCCTCGATAGTATTTGTAGGTACAACTGATCAAGGGTCGCAAAGGGAGAGCCCATATCTTGGGGCACAAGATTTTGAATAATGATGTCGAGTTGGCCCGAAGGTCGGGAATACTCGTCGTCAACGAACTTGACAACAGTTGAGGCGTAGATGAAGTATCCTGATGACTTTTGATCTAGACCTTCCACAATGTCTGATGATGGCCACGGAGCAGGAATGTTTCCCATAGTGCTGGGATGCTCGCGACGAATGCGGTAAAATTCCCCCCAGAGGTAGGTTCGGATGTCCTTGAAGGATTGCTCGATATTGGTGAGATAAACGAGTCCCGAAAAGGGAGCTTCCTCGAGGGTTTCCCGAATGTGTGGTTCCGGTCTGCTCGCGATGAGGATTCGAAACCGAACGGAACGGTTGTTGACAACGGATCCGATCAAACGCAATACTTCGCGCTGAATATTGTGCCCTTCGCACTCGTCCAGACCATCAATCAGAAAAACTATGGGTGCAGGAGTAGTGTCGTGGAGGGATTTGCACGGTTCCTGGATCAGGGTGCGCAGTTGGACATCCATGTTTCTCCAGAGAACTGATGGATCCCTCTCTACAGTCCGCGAGATTGAGTCTATCAGTACAGGCCGATGAAGCGCAAGCTGAAAAGCAAGCGTCGCAAAGAGAACTCTCGCATTGCCGCGAGTCCTGTGGTCCTGCTTGAAGAAAAAGCAGCCGCCAAGACGCCGGGCATCCTGCAATTCTTCACACAAGGTCTGCATAACAGCCGACTTCCCGGCGCCTGCAGGACCATGTAACCAACGGATGGCGCTAGCTGAGTCCAGGTCCGTCGTCCAGTGATAAAGAGAGTCGAGCAATTCTTTGCGCGTGTCGGGATGACATTTAGGCTGAGGAAAAACTTTCCCCCGAGTCATGCAGGGCCTCCAGGGCGGCTGCGCCACGGAGAAGGTGGATTCCTGAGCTGTGAATTTGGGAACCGCTTCCACTATTGCGTTGAGGACAAGCAGCGCGGCATAAGGAACGGACGTACTTACTGATTATTCATTGTGAAATGTTCAGTCCTGATATCATAACTTAGAATGGGTCCTTCCCCAGTACCTCCGCCACCACCCTGTCCCCGAAGACCACCCCCTCCGCCGAGGCCGCCTGTGCCTCCTAGATAAAGTGAATAATGAGATCGGCTGTTCAGACGACATTTTCGTCGCACCAGATATGTAGTTGATAACTGTTTGAGATTGGTGAGACATTGTTACTTTTAATGTGGAGGACGAGAGGGTGGATCTTGACCAGTTCTACGTCAGTCAATGTGGGAGGAGGACAGCATATGAGCGACGTGGATGACAGCAAGCAGACAGCATGCAATTTCGCACGACGAATCTTCGAGAACAAAGTCCGGGCCTGCGACCCGGTTCTGTTTTGGCCGCAGAAGACGCTGGAAGGTAGAGACCATAAGTGACTTCATGTCACTAGAATGAGAAGAAAAGACGGGAAAATGATCATATTGTGGATTGTGCCTTGGGCGTCAATAAGCCACATATAGTGATAAAAAATTCAAAATTGCGCAACTTGCTTGAAAAATGCACATGTTGAAAGGAAAAAAGAGACAAACCGAAACTTGGGAGACTGGCAACACAAAAACACGCAACTCAACTGGACATGTGGAGAAATCCGAAAAAAAAAGACGCATGTCCGCTTGGGAAAAACAACACATCTTACACACCTCTAAGCTGCCGGACTTGAAGTTGCAGAACAGCAATTCAATAATGATAAGGCCAGTAAGGCCGACAAGCGGCAGAGCCCGCTACCCGGAAATATACAGGCCTTTTGAACTACAATTAATCAATTCAGAACATTACTAGTCTAGTAGTACAGGTGGCCCAACACTCGCTCGGTCGGTGCTGTCGCACCGACCAGCTCGCATTGGGCCACAGAAAAACACCTAAGGTATCAGGTATCTTTCATTCGGTATACCAGTGGCCTAATTAGGATGGCGACGTTTAGAAACCTCTTTCTTGATGGAGAACCAACACTGGTAGTAACAGTTCAACTTTGATTCCATGTTCAGTATTGAACCTGCATGTATGATGTCCAGCTCAAAATCTGAGAGAACTGATCAAACCCTGCTGCAAAAATTCATTATAACTAAAGGGACACTAAAGGGACACTATGCTGGACATGAATCAATCTCACAGGGACCGTTTGAACTTGAAACAAGTTGTGTTCCCCTCTCGAATAAGCAGAATTACGAGCTCCTGAACGGTAACCATCGGCAAGCAGAACGGCTTTGCAGCAGCCGAAGTAATTTGGCGGGGAGAAGATGTGCTTACGTGAAATCTGCTGACGAAAATGTGATGCACACTCAAAAGGATTTTGATCGCGACGTATATAAGAACCCGTACCTAAAGGTAGCGGGAATAAACAACCCGCGGGTGTTGATTAAATCAATTTTCATGGCCCATTTCCTATTATATGCACCTTGCCTGTTACAAAATAAAATTGACAGAGTTCAATCTGTGGTTCAAGGTTTAGAGGCTAGACCATTACTGGGGATTTCTTTCAAGAAACACAATTTCCTCCTTGGGCTTGCCCACACACACAAATAATTGAGCAACATAGGCAGTGTATTTCAGATCCCAGGCATGCTCGTTTGAATTGGCAGGGCATAAGGATTGACACACCTCGAGTTGAGACCTTAAAACTTTTCCGCACCCACGAAAATGTCACATGCTTGTACCGTAGCTTATGGGAGGGTCAAATTAGTCAGGTTTGGTGTTCAGGAAGTCGGATTCATGATCGATAATACTCACAGCCTTTCTTAAGGATTTCAGGACTAATTAACTCCCTCCGAGAGAGGATAAATGAGGGGACGGTTTGTCAACCATGGCTGTTGCACATCATTTGGGATGCACCATCTTATCGCACCACGATGACGTCAGTTAGTGCTATAGTATGGTCTGGCCTTTTGTAGGTTGTCAATTTTGGCGGACATAAATTCGAGATATGCGGAAAACCTGCGTACGGAACAACTAGGGAAAGGGGCTGAAACTGGCGTAAATCACGCTAAACGCACATCGATACGCAAAATGGGCAAACAAACAAGTCAGAGGCCGTGTTCCATAGCTGCGAGATAGGTTTCAGATACTCGGGCGAGGCGGAGTGCTACTTTCAGCTGTTTAAGGAATGGATTGCCAGTAGGCGGGAACGGAAGTGTGATCTACGGCTTCGGCCGCCGCCCTGCGGGTATCCGCGCGAACTAGGGAGACGCCTTTTCTAAAGCTGACCAGATTAAATGAAAACCAATGCAAATATTCAATATACATTTTAGTTGAAGTCAACACAACGGCGATGTAATACACTACCGCTGACGCCGTAACCAAAAAAAGAATCCGGGCTTTCCACTTGGAGTGTAGCCAATCTCCGTATCTCTGCAGAGGGCACACCGGGCTCTGCCTCATGTTTCGGCGCATAGCAATCAATATACTGTCAACATGAGATGCGCTGAATCACAGTATACCGTTCGGCTGAATCCCAATCACGGCGTGCGAAGTCAGCCGCGCACGACGACTTGATGAAATGTATCTTGATGGCAGCCTTACGGTGACGAGCGCCCTCCCTTTGCACACGTTCGTGGCGTTTAACTGGAGCGGATCTCCTTGCCCCATCGCCGATTGGTTTTGATGAGAATGTGAAGGAGCTTCTTCAGTGGGCGCAGTAAGGCCACAGGGATGATGGTGTACATGGCCATCCATAGTACCAAGGTACGTTAATTTGATGGTACGTAACGTTCACCACGAAGATTATATATGTGGGTGTCGAACATCGTCGCATCTTAGCCCTCACACTCATGTCCTCCGCAGCAGAATCAAAAGGAACTGCCCTCGTCACCGGTGCAGCGCAAGGGATCGGGAGAGCAATTGCACTACAGCTCGCAGCAGATGCATCATGGATTCGACGTGGCCCTGAACGATGTCGCGCCCAAAGGCCCCCAGCTTGACGCGGTCAACGAAGAAGTCATCAAAGTGGGCCGCCGTGCAGCAGTCTTTCCTGCTGACGTCTCCATCGATGCGGAAGTGAAAAAACATGGTCGCGGGTGCCGTGAAAGCGTTCGGTGGGCTAGATGTTGTAAGTGTGATATCTTGCGCAGTCCCAAAGTTATGACATTTCCTACAGATGGTGGCGAACGCAGGAATCTGCAAAGCCCGCGGATCCTTGCTCGACAGTGGGCTAATTTAATTGTACCATTTACATCCCCTGACAGAAATCAGTTGAGTTTGCGGATTGGGACAATACCTTCAACATTAATGTTCGCGGAACTTTGCTGTGCTACCAGCATGCAGCCAGGCAGATGATTCTTCAAGGACACGGCGGGCGAATCATCGGTGCTTGCTCTGGGGCAGGCAAACAAGGTGCTTTGCACCCAGCCCCTCCTACGTTTGGACTCATCCATGAGATATTAGGGATGGCGATGCTCCCTGATTATTCTTCATCGAAGTTTGCCGTGCGTGGATTGACCCAGGCAGCAGGTCAGCCACCCATTTATTCATTGTTACATCATAATGAACGTTGTACAAGCTTTGGAATTTGGAAAGCACGGGATCACGGTCAACACCTACGCCCCGGGTGGCTTTTTTCTTCTTCAGCCTTCAGTTGTGATACTGACATACATGCGCATGAATAGGTGGCGTCATCACCCTCATGAGTTCGCTTTACTTATCTACCATTTTAAGCCCATGGCTTACCTTGTTGTATTAGCCGAACAGTTTGCTCCTCTGGCCGGCCTGACCCAGGAAGCGTTCTTTGCCGCTGTGAGCCCCATTCGCTTCCAACCGTCTCTCTCGAAGACTGACTGCTTTTATTAGCAAGCCCAGCAAGTCGCAACCGGGCGCAACCCAACCACGCAGGACATTGCACGTCTGGTGTCCTTCCTTGCGTCGAAGGAATCTGGGTTCATTACGGGTAAGTTTAGCCTCATGGCCTCTGCACACTTCTTGGCTGACGGAGACCTCACCCAGGCCAATCTGTAAGTTTGTTTCCCTGTACCGGGAGTGATCGTTGACGGACCGAATATTAGATTTCTGCTGACGGTGGGCGGTACTTTGACTGAATCGCTTCCACAAGGAAGATTATGTACCTTACCTTCTTCCGATGTTGAAACCTTATATATGAAACCATTGGCGGCACTATGAGAGCCGTTACTGAGGAGAGGGACCTAGTCCACGTTCTTTTGAAGCCTCCAGAAGGGCGTTATCGATCACAGACAAGAAGCGAAGCCAAAGCGATGGCGTGGGAAGGACTCGTGAATCGCACCGAAAAGAATATAGAACCAGGAAGCTGAGCGCCCACTCTTGGGACTATGTAGTACAGCGAAGGGATTCGAGAACATACATGGATACAGCGAGAGTCTCGCTGCGTGCACGCTTCCGTTTCCTTCTCTCTCTTGGCAAGAGATTGGGCAGTGAAGTGATTGCGTGTGCTAAACAGAATGCACAGATATCGCAAAAGGCGAGAGCGGAGAGCGTCTCCAATTCAGACGATTACGTGGCTCAGACCGTCGCACCATGATCCACGGCTTCTGCAATGGCCACATGGTGGTCGGTGGCGAGCCGACAGAGGACAAAACCAGGCGGGGAAGGCATAGAGACGTTATAAATGAGCTGCCAAAAGCGAAGAATTGAAAGTAGCCAGTAAACCGGACTGGTGCCAGCGTGGTAGTAAAAGGGGTAAGGCTCCAACCCTTTCCGTGTATAAACATTTTCAAACGGTTTAAATCGTACGTGTACGGCATGGAGTCTATATCGTCCGACTTGTGGAGGAGACGATATACGGAGGTGGCTAGTACGCCGGCATTGGCCACGAGAAGTGCCGCACTGCGGATACGAAATTATAATAATAAGACATGGCGTAAAAAAATCCAACACAACCAACAAACCTCACACACGCCCAGGATCCTTACGCCACGCCAACGCCAACCTCTTGCTTCGTAACATCATACCCCGAAATCCGTTCATCCCGCAGCTCATACCCATTCCACGCAAAATACGCCGCCATCCCCCACTTCTTCAGCGTATACTTCCACCCCGCCGCCGTCCCGCCCTTCGCGCCGCCCGTCCCGTGCGCCAGCGCGCGCACGCGCTCGATGCGCGGCCTCCTATTGCGCTCGAACTGCACAAACACCCGCGCGACGTCGCTTGGGGCGTCGAGCGGGTGGGCCCCGAGCAGGCGCGCGAGGTACGCCGCGTCCTCGAACGCCATCGCGCTCCCCTGCCCGTTCGGCGGCAGCGCGTGCGCCGCGTCGCCGATGAGGCACACGCGCCCCCGGTGCCAGCGCGGGAGCTCCGGGATGCAGTGCGGCGTCCACAGCTTCACCGCGTCGGCGCGCACGGTGTCCATCAGCGCGCGTATCACCGGCGTCTGCACGCCCGCATAGTTGCGCCTCGCCGCGCGCGCGGCCTCGCCGGACTTTTCGTATTCGGCCCAGGCGGCGCGGTCCTTTGGGGGCAGGTCCTCGGCGACGCACCACGCGGCTTCGGTGCCGGAGGTGTTGTGTGGCCAGACGGAGACGAGGCCGACGGGGGTGAAGAGGACGGCGGGGAAGGTCCAGTCTGGGGGGGCGTTGAGGGAGGCGAGGGGGAGGGTGCCGGTGAGCATGCAGGAGCCGAGGAAGGTGGGGGTGGGGGCGGAGGCGCCGAGGACGTGTTCGCGGACTTTGGAGTGGATGCCGTCGGCACCGATGAGGATGGCGCCTGGACGGGGTGAGACATGATGAGTTGCAGAGATTCGACAAACGCACCGCGGGCAGTTGTCCCGTCTTCGAAGTGCAGAGTGACGCCGTCTTCGCGGTCCTCGATGGAGGTGATACGCACGCCGTAGCGAACCTGCACGAGGTCGGGCTGCTCCTCGCAGGCGTCGAGCATGATGTTGTGCAGGGTGGATCGCAGAATGCGCAGCGCATCGTACTCATCGTCGTGTTGGACGAGGTGGCCAAAGAGATAGCCGTCATCGGCGTGCATTGCGAGTCGGCGGTATGAGAAGGCTGCGGCCTTGAGGCGGGTCGTACACGCCGACGACGTGGTCCAGGGCGCGCAGAGCATTGGGCGCCAGCGAGATGGAGCCCTCGGCGACGGTGCGCGTCAGGCGAAGCTCGAAGATGGACGATCTGATGTTTTGGCGGGCGAGGGCTAGGGCGAGGGAGGGGGCCGGCCAGACCGCCGCCGACAATCAAGACTCGGTCGATGGGCATTGTAGTCGCTCAGGACAGATGGGCATCTTAGAGTCTTTTATATCCGCCCCCTCTTATTGACGCGAGCTGCATTGTGGGCTCTAGCCAACGTATGCCTCCCGGCGCTGGGTCAGTGCAGGGCGAGGAGCGACTACTTACGTGGCGCCGCGGCGGAGGAGAAATGGTCATTTACGATTTGTCACGGCTGCCATCACAAATCGCAAGTGCAGTTGTACGCGTGAAATGTTCGTCCGCTGTCGATGGCAAAATACGATCCCAGCGAAAAAGATGACCGCGCAGATAAAATTCCGAGCTGCAGAAGCTAGACCCGGTCTGTGGAATAAACACGCTCACCGCAAGGGGCAACCGGCGTTTAAACCGGCGAAAGGCCGGTTAGTTAGTCCAACCGTCGGGCCGGAAATGAAAATGACTCCCAACTTTAAAGAAATTGGAAACACCAGGCTGAGGCCAGAAAAAAGAAAATCGGACCTATATCTTTTTTTTGAATGCCGGTTGCCCCTTGGCTCACCGCATCGCGATCACTGTGCACAGTGCTCGTCGCTGCGGGCGCAAAAAGAACTCCGCCCAAAAGAGCGATTCCGGCTTCCTCGCGAGGGAGTCAAACCCTCGTCGTGCGGAGTATCCAGAAGAGAATGGGGTATAGCACGCAGATGGCGTCCGACGGACCCGTTCTGTGGGCAATTGAGTACGAGGATCAATGGAGTGAAACAAAGGGAAATTCGGCTCAGCTTCACAAAAGCGGCTACGTCTGCAGCAATTTGTTTGAATGACTGGGAATGCGGTCACGAAGCCCGGGGAAAGAATGCGGAGCTTAATCTCTTTGCTCTGACGATAATGCATTGTCGGACGGGTGGAGGAAACAATTCTCGAAGCACCAGCCTGAAGGAACACAGACTAAAAATGGCAGACTCGGAACATCCAAACTTAAATTGCAGGGTTACGGAAACTATAAGTATGCCATTCGACGCCCGCGTGACATCAGGTTTGAGAAAAAAATGGGAATCCGTGCACATGGTTCGGCGACACGCTCGATTCAGTCGGGGAACTGTGAGTAGATCTGCAGCTGGATCAATTTGGAATCCTGGAACTACTGGCAGACCTGGGACTGATTATAATCGTTCCCAAGAACTTTGCGGAGCTTGGACCGGTTATCGTGAGGGACAAGACGGATGATGGAGAACATGATGCTGGTTCTAGAAGCCCTGTGGTATAATGCCGATCAGTCTCCCGAAGTCGAGACACGACAATGGAACTAACCAGAGAGTGCTCGGAAAGCCCAAGGTTGGAACCCTGGGAAAGGTATTAGAATTACAAAAGATGAAGGCAGGAACTGTTGACCAGAAGGCAGTAATCATGGTCGAACTGCTTTGAGAAGGATCGCTCCTCAACTAGTGCTGGCCAAATACGAATACGATACGGCAAATGGCGTATCGTATTCATATCCATATCGTATTCACCCTGGAGGGGCCGTATTGTATTCTTAGCATATTGTATTCATATCCAGGCCGTTGAATATGAATACGATATGAATATATTCAAATATATTCTGAGCCAGCCTTAGTCAGAAAAAATGGGCTACCAAAACATTGTCTGAGTGTTGGAAGGAATGTGCACACTAATGTCTGGTGGTTCTTCGGGGACCAGATGGTCACGGAAAATACCATGTCGATAGTCGGCAAGCTTTGAGACCCGGGTTATAAGGTTTTGATCGCACCAAATGATTGGGTGTATGAAGCCGAGGCCGGAGTAGCGCCTCTCACGGCAGCACAGAGTCGGTTTGCAGATGTGCCAACAAAATGTATTGATCCGACCTATCCTGCCGGAGGTCCGAAAGGCGGCAAAAGCCACTTCACCGTAGTCAAATATATTTGAATACGGTCAGACCCGTATCGTATTATATCTATATCATATTGTATTCATATTCAGTCATATTCATATTCAGGTGAAGGTCCCGGGGACGTATCATATTCATATGTATTTGAATATATTCAAAATATATTTTGGTGTATCGTATTTTTGGCCAGCACTATCCTCAACCACGTTGCGACAATCATCGTAAGGGAGCAAGAAGCAGCAAACATAACCTCTGGAAACCGGATTATTACAGATTGCAAATAATACTGGACAGAAATGCAAACCCACAAAGATCGTCTATCCAGAATCTGCGGGTGCGAATACGAGTTCTCAGGCGCACCGAGGTCGAGAGGATGGCAATTGCCACCAAAGTCACTTCTACGGCTCGCTTTGTCGTGTTCGACAGTTGGACCCAAACGACCATCTTGATCATTTGAATCTGATTCTTGCCGGAGGAGAAGGAGGCAAGCCCGGGGATTACTCGTAGCCCCGGCGCCTCTTTAATATCATATATGCATGAACCAGAACCGCGGACCTCTGCGAACAGGCACCAGGTGTCCTGGTGCAGGATTCCTGTCATTTCTATCAAGCTTCGCTCTCCCATCTTGCAATGTGTCACTCGGGCGGCGGTATTGTCGCCGGCATGCAGTCAGGTGTTGCGAGCATGTACGATTGGAGAGCCCGGAGCAGTGGGGTAATAGAAATGGATGGACCAAGAGCGCAATGCGAGGTATGAGTGACTACTGACCATCTTTAATCTCGTCCTGTTCTCTAAGGACTGGTCGGCAAGATTCAAGTAAGTTTCCCGGATTTCCGAGTCACTCTCCCAGACCGCCATCCGATTGCGATTCTCGCAGGGCTGTCGAAAGCCTGATGCGTGGACCCACAGAGAAGACATCTTGACATCTTTGAAGGCGTGCAATAGAGAAAATCCGGGCCGGCCCAGCCTTATGGCGCGTTTGAATGGTAGATGCGCCGCGGGAGTCAATTGGGCGTGTGTACGGTTAGCCTGAGCCTACGTTCAGAAGAAACACAGATGGCGGAAGAGAAGAGAAGGAGACGTCGAGATGATACAGACGTAAATCACGGCCGGCAACTTGTTTTGACGGCATTAGCCGTGATGTAAGTTCAACTGCCGGTGAAGCTCTGATGCACTACACGTCGAGCCCATGATAGTGTGAGGACGTGGTATTTTCTAAAGCCTGTGCTAAGGGAATAGTCATTTCAATGTACTTGCTCGATTGCGGTGACAGACCTGGTATTGGGGCACCCGGGCATTTATTCAAATTTGCTCGAGTTGCAACATACTTCATTACATTACAACATCATCTCACAAGGGCTAATGCTGGCCTGAGCAGTTAGCTAAAAGGGATATAATGTGTCTCTGACCATTAGAAAGGCACTGGACAACGATCCTGGTAAAGGGTTGACGTGAGAAGTCACTAATGGAGCAATCACGGAAGGTGCCTTACCATCCTGGAAACGGATTGGGGCTACTGCGCATCCCTGAACAAGGGGGTATTACGAGGGATTATCCTTCTGAACTAGAGGGATCATCGTTGGGCATCATCTGACATCTTCAGAACTGTCAAGAGAAGGCTGGACTTGGTCGATCTACCAATTGACTAAGAAACCATACTTGGGTACTGGGAAGCGACAGCTATCATGGTTTTCGGACAAATCAAGGAAGCAGTTCAAAGCAGAACCAATTGAGCGGAGCGTTACCAAGGAGGGTAACAGCGCTGACAAGGAGGTTGGCTAAAAGTTGACATATCAACAATATCCTATCACGATCGTTCTAAGCGATGTAGATATTGGCTCATTGTTAAGCTCGGCTCGTTGATGTTTCTTATAAATCTCTCTCAATTTTACTAATCACTTGATATCTGACAGGAGTTCATCGGCTAGCTGCCATACCACTAGTCATATACCCTGAACCCTACTGCACGTTTGTATCTGTCTCATTGATATTTAGAATCCTGTAAAGTATTTAACCGGATGGTTATGGGAGGAACACAGGTGAATCTCACCCCACCTGTTGGACGCGAAGTTACTAGGCTTCACGCTGATAAGCCAGTAATTGGGCCATGGTTAGATACACGTAATTTTGCGTGTCTCTGATCGTGCTCATTGCTGAAACTGTTGTTTCTATGCAACAGTACTGGTTCCTGGTAGCTGTTGGGTGAACCACAGAGAAACGGGTGGACGTTCTAAGGAATTAGAACGTCCATTGGCTAGTCTCGCCCTGAAAACTGTAAGGGAAACGTGCAGCCGAATAATAAGTCAAGGAACTCCTTTTGACTTGTTTCCAACATCCACTTAAGCAACGGAAACGGGTCAAAGGAACGGGAGTTGGCAATGTGTTGTGTTGTGTTGAGACGCTAGGGGAGGCGCACTTGGTCACGAGTGTTTCGGTTGCCAGAGTTGCCGGTTTCCATCAAATGCGGATACACCAAAACAGGTGGTCGGCTATTCTGTGGATCCAGATCACAACTCTAAAGGCGTTCTAAGGTTCGTTCCCAAGAACCCTTTCTGGGAAACCCTAGAGAAACGGGTATCTACCGAGACCTACAAAGGGGTATTATCAACTTCCGTGCTTGGAACCAAGGGGAGACTTGAGTTGAAGCAGAAACAGGTCGAATGGGATGCAGTGCTGATCTATCAGTGATCAACACACCCTCTGAATAATACAGGGGTGCTGCTGACGGGTTCCTGCCTCGTAATTGGCAAGGGAACATGGCATGCTCGCAGTTGGGAACCAATGGGAGGTGACGCTTGGAAGAACAACTGACGGAAACGCGGCTAAAGAGGCGGATAAACGGACTTTTGACTCATTGGGATTGTGTTTTGGGCTTTGTAACAGTGTCTTGGCGGTTGTATAAGTGTCCGAGGGTGTTTCTACGATGGACACAGCATCTTCCCCCGAACTAGTAGGCTATACGCTTGCGCATTAGGTTGATCTGGGATCCTTGGCGAACACACTCTTATAGAGTAGCACTATTTGTAAGGGCAACCTTAAGCTCGGCGCGGGGCGCGGAAACTAGCGGGGGAATCCGAAGTATAAATATGGGTACTAAATACAGGAGCGGGAATACTATGCACCTAGCGGGGGAATCCGAAGAGAAGAAAGGATGAGGATTCCCACGCTAGGCGAAACCTTATATACGAATCAGTAACTACCCAGTAGCACGTGTCCGGAGGTATCTACAATGATCACGGGCTTAGCCGCATAGCACGTGCCAACGGGAGCGGGCGGGCGGAAAGTCGGGGGGCGTTAGCCGGACCGGAGGCCGGACCGGAAACCGGACCGGAAC